>CATQJF010000067.1:123490-176226 GCA_958299015.1 Tetanocera ferruginea | reverse complement strand
ATTTTATATTTTATATTTTATATTTTATATTTATATTTTATATTTTATATTTTATATTTTATATTTTATATTTTATATTTTATATTTTATATTTTATATTTTATATTTTATATTTTATATTTTATATTTTATATTTTATATTTTATATTTTATATTTATATTTTATATTTATATTTTATATTTTATATTTTATATTTTATATTTTATATTTTATATTTTATATTTTATATTTTATATTTTATATTTTATATTTTATTATTTTATATTTTATATTTTATATTTTTATATTTTATTTTATATTTTATATTTTATATTTATATTTTATATTTTATATTTTATATTTTATATTTTATATTTTATATTTTATATTTTATATTTATATTTTATATTTTATATTTTATATTTTATATTTTATATTTTATATTTTATATTTTATATTTTATATTTTATATTTATATTTTATATTTTATATTTTTATTTTATATTTTATATTTTATATTTTATATTTTATATTTTATATTTTATATTTTATATTTTATATTTTATATTTTATATTTATATTTTATATTTTATATTTTATATTTATATTTTATATTTTATATTTTATATTTTATATTTTATATTTTATATTTTATATTTTATATTTTATATTTTATATTATATTTTATATTTTATATTTTATATTTTATATTTTATATTTTATATTTTATATTTTATATTTTATATTTTATATTTTATATTTATATTTTTATATTTTATATTTTATATTTTATATTTTATATTTTATATTTTATATTTTATATTTATATTTTATATTTTATATTTTATATTTTATATTTTATATTTTATATTTTATATTTTATATTTTATATTTTATATTTTATATTTTATATTTTATATTTTATATTTTATATTTTATATTTTATATTTTATATTTTATATTTTATATTTTATATTTTATATTTTATATTTTATATTTTATATTTTATATTTTATATTTTATATTTTATATTTTATATTTTATATTTTATATTTTATATTTTATATTTTATATTTTATATTTTATATTTTATATTTTATATTTTATATTTTATATTTTATATTTTAATTTTATATTTTATATTTTATATTTTATATTTTATATTTTATATTTTATATTTATATTTTATATTTTATATTTTATATTTTATATTTTATATTTTATATTTTATTATTTTATATTTTATATTTTATATTTTATATTTTATATTTTATATTTTATATTTTATATTTTATATTTTATATTTTATATTTTATATTTTATATTTTATATTTTATATTTTATATTTTATATTTTATATTTTATATTTTATATTTTATATTTTATATTTTATATTTTATATTTTATATTTTATATTTTATATTTTATATTTTATATTTTATATTTTATATTTTATATTTTATATTTATATTTTATATTTTATATTTTATATTTTATATTTTATATTTTATATTTTATATTTTATATTTTATATTTTATATTTTATATTTTATATTTTATATTTTATATTTTATATTTTATATTTTATATTTTATATTTTATATTTTATATTTATATTTTATATTTTATATTTTATATTTTATATTTTATATTTTATATTTTATATTTTATATTTTATATTTTATATTTATATTTTATATTTTATATTTTATATTTTATATTTTATATTTTATATTTTATATTTTATATTTTATATTTTATATTTTATATTTATATTTATATTTTATATTTTATATTTTATATTTTATATTTTATATTTTATATTTTATATTTTATATTTTATATTTTATATTTTATATTTTATATTTTATATTTTATATTTTATATTTTATATTTTATATTTTATATTTTATATTTTATATTTTATATTTATATTTTATATTTTATATTTTATATTTTATATTTTATATTTTATATTTTATATTTTATATTTTATATTTTATATTTTATATTTTATATTTTATATTTTATATTTTATATTTTATATTTTATATTTTATATTTTATATTTTATATTTTATATTTTATATTTTATATTTTATATTTTATATTTTATATTTTATATTTTATATTTTATATTTTATATTTTATATTTTATATTTTATATTTTATATTTTATATTTTATATTTTATATTTTATATTTTATATTTTATATTTTATATTTTATATTTTATATTTTATATTTATATTTTATATTTTATATTTTATATTTTATATTTTATATTTTATATTTTATATTTTATATTTTATATTTTATATTTTATATTTTATATTTTATATTTTATATTTTATATTTTATATTTTATATTTTATATTTTATATTTTATATTTTATATTTTATATTTTATATTTTATATTTTATATTTTATATTTTATATTTTATATTTTATATTTTATATTTTATATTTTATATTTTATATTTTATATTTTATATTTTATATTTTATATTTTATATTTTATATTTTATATTTTATATTTTATATTTTATATTTTATATTTTATATTTTATATTTTATATTTTATATTTTATATTTTATATTTTATATTTTATATTTATATTTTATATTTTATATTTTATATTTTATATTTTATATTTTATATTTTATATTTTATATTTTATATTTTATATTTTATATTTTATATTTTATATTTTATATTTTATATTTTATATTTTATATTTTATATTTTATATTTTATATTTTATATTTTATATTTTATATTTTATATTTTATATTTTATATTTTATATTTTATATTTTATATTTTATATTTTATATTTTATATTTTATATTTTATATTTTATATTTTATATTTTATATTTTATATTTTATATTTTATATTTTATATTTTATATTTTATATTTTATATTTTATATTTTATATTTTATATTTTATATTTTATATTTTATATTTTATATTTTATATTTTATATTTTATATTTTATATTTTATATTTTATATTTTATATTTTATATTTTATATTTTATATTTTATATTTTATATTTTATATTTTATATTTTATATTTTATATTTTATATTTTATATTTTATATTTTATATTTTATATTTTATATTTTATATTTTATATTTTATATTTTATATTTTATATTTTATATTTTATATTTTATATTTTATATTTTATATTTTATATTTTATATTTTATATTTTATATTTTATATTTTATATTTTATATTTTATATTTTATATTTTATATTTTATATTTTATATTTTATATTTTATATTTTATATTTTATATTTTATATTTTATATTTTATATTTTATATTTTATATTTTATATTTTATATTTTATATTTTATATTTTATATTTTATATTTTATATTTTATATTTTATATTTTATATTTTATATTTTATATTTTATATTTTATATTTTATATTTTATATTTTATATTTTATATTTTATATTTTATATTTTATATTTTATATTTTATATTTTATATTTTATATTTTATATTTTATATTTTATATTTTATATTTTATATTTTATATTTTATATTTTATATTTTATATTTTATATTTTATATTTTATATTTTATATTTTATATTTTATATTTTATATTTTATATTTTATATTTTATATTTTATATTTTATATTTTATATTTTATATTTTATATTTTATATTTTATATTTTATATAAATATATAATATAATATATATAATATTTATATAATATTATTATAAATATATTATATAAATATTTAATATAATAAATATAAATATAAAAATATTATATATATAAATGTATAATATAACATAGAATATTTATATAATATTTATTAATAAATATATATTTATATATTTAATTTTAATTTTTTATTCTAGTCTTAAATTTTATTTTTATTGTGGAATAATTTTTAATATTTCTCAAAATTTATTATTGTAACGTATTAATAAACGATCAATTCTATTGATTTTTGTCCTTTGATGTATATTAATCCGAGTGGAAACACAAAAGTTACAGCGTTTTTTCCACAGCAACTTCTATGAGATCGGCAAAATGCTAAATATCAAAAATTCTAACTTTTTCCATTTCAGCTATAGCACGCACGAACACATTCAAACAGAAATCAGTAAGTGTATTGTATTCGGCAGCTAATAAGAACAACAACAACGATTATGGTTGAGAACAACAACACAACCAACTACCAAGCAAACAGGTTTGGAAATATATTGCAACTTCGAAATGTTTACAAGCAATGTTGCTCCAACACTTTGTGTAAACATTTCACTTCCCATTATGTGCCGTCCTCTTGGCTGTTTCTTACAAAAATTTACTTTCATTCCGTATCAGTCTCATGAAATGTCTTGTCAATATATGTTTTTGTGTTATCAAAGGTTTCATTTCCACTTGGTCCGGACCCATCTCGGCGCCTTGACAGAATTTGGTTCTAGACGAACTTGGTTTGATGAAATGTCTTCATAATATATGGTTTTTGCTTTCTGTTAACTTGCGAATTAAACCTTATTCGAACAATTTTTTAAAAATATCTCTAAATCAATTAAAATTTCTAGATTAATAAATCACAACGATTCACTCACGTTTATTATTTTCGTTCTTGTTTTTTACACAATAACCGAGTGTCATTTGAGTGTCAGTGATTATTTAAGCCATTCGTCAAGTTTGAAAGTTTAAATACAGTGTTGTTAGCCGATAACTTATCTCGTCATAAAATTAAAGAGTTTCGTGTTGGTGAATGATTGCGTTACACTGCGTTCGTTTGTTTGAGTGAATCAAATTGGATGAAAAACATATAATAAACCGAACTGCACCAGTATTAAAAAAAAAAAAAAATAATACTAATTTTCTCAATATTCCTTCCTTGAATTGTGACTTATCAGTAAAATGGCAGGCAAGAAAAGGCAGGATTCTCCGAGCAAAACTGATGACCTTGATGCGTTAAAGCGTCAAAGGCCGTCTTGATATTTTAAATTCATATATTGAACAGGTCATGACTTGTCAAACTGACATCGAGCACAGAGAGTATATTATAACAAGAGATTTTATAAGAATAACTTCGCTCTGTTAATGTTAATTTCATGATGTCGCCAAGAGGACGAACTTTTTATTCTACCGTGAATGTCAACGCTTCTCTCAGAGCTTCTCTCAGAGCAGCTGAAATAGATAGACAAAATGTTTGTAGATGCTTGCAATTCTATTTGGAAACTCTCTTCAAATTCTTTCCTCTTGTCCCCTTGCCTATTAGTTTCCAACCCTATGCCAATTGCCATATATTTGTTGTTTTTGTACTCAACCACGATCGTTGTTGTTGTTGTTAGGCTATTGTAAAAAGGAAGCAATTCGCGTAGTTCGTTAGGTTGTTTTTGTTGTTGTTGAAGTCAAGTGCGAACGATGTTGTTGTTCTTATTAGCTGTCGTCGTTGTTGTTGTAGGTTTTTGTTAGATTTTGGATATTTTACGTATATCTCCTTGTGTGTCTATGAATGAATCTAAAAATAGAAATACATGTATTCAATACATTTACTGCTTCCAATTTGAATGTATGCGTTTGTGTTAAAGCTGAAATGAAATAATTTGCATTTTTGATATTTTTGCATTTTGTCGATCTCATAGAAGTTGCTGTTGAAAACATGTTGTAACTTTTGCCGTTTCAGTCGGATTGAGATAAACCAAAGGACAAAATTAAATAGAATTTATCGTATATTGATATGGCATCAAAAATAAATGTTGAACAAAATTAATCAATGCATTTTTAATATGATGTTTTTTTATTATCAGATTAAAAGTAAACATTCGTAACCTTATTTTTCCAAATTTTTAATTTCTATTTTTATAATATTTTATTTGAACTACTTTTATTGGCTTAGAACCAAAATAACTAGTATCTTATGTATTTAAAAAATAATCAGATATAATTCTATTTTACTTCTTAAATATTTTGAATAAATGTACCTAAGTATTTTTATTTATGAGTTTATTTTAAATATTAGCCTAAGCAATATTGTTTTTTTTCGCAACTATATTATGAAGTATAAAGTGTTTGGTGGTTAAAAATCTTACAAATAACAATTATGGAATGATTATTGCCATCATTAAAATGTACCAATATACATATATATAATCAACAAATATATATAAAATCAAGATAAATATAAAATATAAAATATAAAATATTAAATATAAAATATAAAATATAAAATATAAAATATAAAATATAAAATATAAAATATAAAATATAAAATATAAAATATAAAATTTATAAAATAAATATATAAATATATAATTATTTATAAAATAAACAAGAAATAAATTAATATATATATAAATATATTCAAATAAATACAACAAATAATTATTTGTAGGTATATATGTAGGTATAATGTATATTTAAAAAAAATATTTCATTTTAAATACATAATACATAAGAATACATATGAACTTTAAAGAAACTCATTTTAGAATGTTTTTGATTTATTATTTACTTTATCTTGATTTTATATATATTTGTTGATTATATATATGTATATTGGTACATTTTAATGATGGCAATAATTATTTCATAATTCTTATTTGTAATATTTTTAACCACCAAATACTTTATACTTCACAATATAGTTGTAAGCAAATTTAAATTGCTTAGGCTGATATATAAAATAAACTAATAAATAAAAATATTTAGGTACATTTATTCAAAATATTTAAGAAGAAAAATAAAATTATATCTGATTATTTTTTAAATACATAAGACACGAGTTATATTAAAATAGTTACAAATAAAATATTATAAAAATAGAAATTAAAAATTTGGAAAAATAAGGTTTCGAATGTTTACTTTTAATCTGATAATAAAAAACATCATATTAAAAATGCATTGATTAATTTTTTTCAACATTTATTTTTGATGCATTATTAGTATACGATAAATTCTATTTAATTTTGTCCTTTGGTTTATCTCAATCCGACTGAAACCACAAAAGTTACAACGTTTTTTCAATAGCAACTTCTGTGAGATCGACAAAATGCAAAAATATCAAAAATGCAAATTATTTAATTTCAGCTTTAAGACAAACGCATACATTCAAATTGGAAGCAGTAAATGTATTGAATACATGTATTTCTATTTTTAGATTCATTCATAGCCACACAAGGAGATATACGTAAAATATCCAAAATCTAACAAAAACCTACAACAACAACGACGACAGCTAATAAGAACAACAACATCGTTTGCATTTGACTTCAACAACAACAAAAACAACCTAACGAACTACGCGAATTGCTTCCTTTTTACAACAGCTTAACAACAACAACGATCGTGGTTGATTATAAAAACAACAAACATAAGGCAATAGACATAGGGGTGGAAACCATTAGGCAAGGGGACAAGAGAAAATAATTTGAAGAGAGTTTCCAAATAGAATTGCAAACATCTACAAACATTTTGTCTATCTATTTCAGCTGCTCTGAGAGAAGCGATGACATTCACGGTAGAATAAAAAGTTCGTCCTCTTGGCGACATCATGAAATTAACATTAACAGAGCGAAGTTATTCTTATAAAATCTCTTGTTATAATATACTCTCTGTGCCATAACGACCAATGTCGGGCAGAATTAGAAGACTTGTGTGTAAGCTCTAAATCAATTATTATGACAGTGTTGAGTAAATAGCGCAAATCAAGTGCTCCAGAAATTTCATTCAGTGGTTCAAATCATTCTAGACTTCCACATATGTCACTTCCAAAATTCAGTGGTAAATACTCTGAGTACAAAAATTTTATTATCTTGTTTGAGAATTGAGTAGATAATGAAGTGAAGCCCTAGGGACTGTTAAGGCGTTTCAAATTTCAGAACAAAATTATCGAAATTATCCAAAGGAAATCAACAAACCATCAGCTTCTTTATTACGGAATATGTTTGACACAGTGTCCGCTGTCTATGATTCTTTGCTATCGCTAGGTGACGACAAAAATATAACAAATGCAATCATTATCCATTTGGTTATGTCGACGGTTGACCCAGTCACAAGGTCAAAGTGGGAAGAGCATCTAGACTACAGCACGCTTCTGCTGTGGAGCGATTGTGAAGCTGCACTTAATAAAAGATACCAGCACATTTCTGCTGATGAAACATCTACCTCTAAGCCTAAACCCAATTCAAGGCATAATAAGTCTAAAAGACATAACAATAAATCATGTTCTCATGTGCAAAAGCTCAACAGCAACAAAAATCAAAATGTTTGTTTTGTGACGATGAACATTCAATTTCTGTCTGCCCATCTTTTATTGCACTTTCTGTTCAAGAGAGGTTGATTTTGTTAAGAGCAGCTCCCTCTGCATTAACTGTCTTAAAAAGGTCACAGTGTTTCGAAGTGTAGATTGCAACGCTGCCTGGTTTGCAACAAATCTCAAATCTCAATTACGCTCTTGGATAAATTTTCAGTGACGTGTGAAAATCCAATGTTGGATGTTTCCCCTTCCACTTCCCATGCCATGCATGCTTCAGTTCAGGCCGATCAAGTCATTTTAGCTACAGCCGTTGTCAATATCAAAAACAAAGCAGGAGAATACTGCTTAGCTCGTGCTCTTCTTGATTCTGGTTCACAGCAAGGCTTATTTATATAAGGTTGCATACATTTTTGACGTTTTCTCATTTCGGCACCCTTATTTTGAAATGAGAGCAAAAGAGCGTAGTCATTTGAGTAAAGAACTGACACGGTTGCCTGAATATAATACTATTGGTAGTTTTTTGTAGTACTATTTGGTAAATAGAATACTAAAATTTTTGTTTAGTACTTTTATTGGTCCTTTTTTTATTCGGATGTCCTGATAAAATTAAGTCATTGAGTTTCATCCACCCCCATAATTTTAGTTTTGATTGAAGGATTTCAGTATTATGCCATAAAAAAGGTTTAACGAAATAAATATATATTAAGAAAATCAAGAAAGATAGACCAAATAAATATTTTCATATTCGAAACTTTCATTGCATTGGACAACGGTGATCGTAAAACCCACTTTTACTTCCAATTTTGACAAAAATCAAAATTTTAACACATCTTGACTTAGTTAACACAATAAAACAGAAAACTGCACAAAACCCTGAAAAATACTTTTTTTTTCTCGAGCAGCACAAAACCCTACTCTGCAAACGTCAAAATATTTTTGTTTACATAAAATAAGGATGCGTCAAAAAATGTACGCAACCTTAAATAAATCAACCTTGGGTTCACAGATAAACTTTATAACTGAAGAACTTGCTCAAAGGCTACAAATTCAGAGAGATGAAAAATGTTTGAATTTGTTCGGTATTGGAAAAGCTAATGCAACCGTTAAATCGAAACTACATTCGCAAATTAAACCCAGATTAAATGATCATGAGTTTTCAGGTGACTTTTGGATAATGCGATCTATATCATCAGCCAGATCATTTAATCAACACTAGTGATTGGAATATACCACAAAATATTAGTTTAGCCGATTTTTGTTTCAACAAGCCACAATAAATAGACATTTTGTTAGGAGCAGAAACATTCTTTGAACTAATAGCTGTTGGCCAAATTAAACAAGGCCCTGAACTTCCCACTCTTCAAAAGACGCTGTTAGGTTGGATAGTATCAGGAAAATACACACACACTCGTAGGTCGAACTCCCAAATCTGTAAAATGGTTTGTCAATCCGAAGACTTTAACACTCTCGATAACATTGTGCAAAGGTTCTGGTCATTGGAAGAAATTCCTTCCGAAAATAATAAGGTTGTTCTCACGCCAGAACACCGTCTGTGCGAGGCTCACTTTCAAGAAAACACAAAACTCTTGCCGTCAGGGCACTTTGAGGTTAAGCTTTAAAAAAAGACACTAATATTCTTGGCTCATCTTATGAAATCGCAAAACGACGCTTCTTCTCACTTGAACGGAGGCTATCTAGAAATTGTCAGCTTCGAGAAATGTATATGAATTCCATGAAGGAGTATCTTACGCTGGGTCATATGTCATCCACAAACAATGAAATTCCGAATTCTCCACATTACTTCATGCCACATCAGTGTGTCTTAACACCACAAAGTACTAGTACAAAGCTATGCGTTGTATTTGATGCTTCATGCCGAACATCTAGTCAAACTTCATTAAATGACATCTTGATGGTTGGACCAACTATTCAAGAGGAGCTGTATTCAACACTTCTCCGTTTTCGTCTAAATAAATATGCTATAACGGCTGATATTACGAAAATGTACCGACAAGTGCGTGTAAGCGAAGAGCATAGGAATTACCAGCTCGTAGTGTGAAGAGAGAGTTCAACTCAACCTATTCAAATTTTCAAACTTAACACCATAACTTATGGCACAGCGCCAGCGCCATTTTTGGCAATTCGGTGTTTAAAAAAGTTGAGTGAAGAAAATGAGAGATCTTACCCCATAGCATCAAAGATAATTCGAAGGGATTTCTATGTAGATGACTTGTTAACTGGAGCAGACAATTTATAAACTCTTATAAAAATAAAAAACGAAGTCAGTCACGTATTAAAATTAGGAGGATTTCGTCTTGTGAAATGGTTTTCAAATCATCCAAATTTGTGTAACACTCAAAACTCACAGAAAAGCTTGCAATTCAACGATTTCGAATCTACCAAAACTTTGGGTATAAATTGGATTCCAAAAGAAGATATGTTTACAATTACGCTCGATGAAAATTTTCACGACTTACGTGCCACTAAACGAAACATTTTGTCTGTCTCCTCTCGCTTGTTCGACCCTCTTGGTTTGCTGTGCCCAATCATAATCAAAGCTAAAATCTTACTGCAAGAGCTTTGGGTGCAAAAATTGGATTGGGACGAATCGATTCAATTCCTCCTTAATACCTGTTGGCAAAATTTTAAAACTAATTTGACACAGCTTAAGGAAATCAAAATTCCTCGGTTTGTTCAAACTCATGCAAGTTACAAATGTCAAATTCATGGTTTCGCTGACGCATCAATGAGAGCCTATGATTGCTGTATTTATATACGCAGCCAAAGTGCATAGGGTATCAAGACGACGCTATTAACCGCAAAGTCTAAGGTAACACCCTTCAAAACTAAATCACTTCCACGACTGGAACTTTGCGCAGCGCATATCTTTCCAAATTATGGATAAGAGTATCGGCAATGTTGAATCATGACGTTGAAAAGGTTTACTTTTGGACAGACTCCGACATAACGCTGCATTGGATTAAGTCACATCCATCAACACTTAATACTTTTGTAGCAAACAGAGTAGCAGAAATTCAAGAGTGGGTCCCTTATGGGGTATGGCAGCATGTTTCAACAAAACAAAATCCAGCGGATATGGTCTCTAAAGGTTGTAGTGTGGACGAATTGAATAGCTCTATTTGGTTAAATGGTCCACGGTTTCTCCTAGATGACTCGGAACTTTGGCCAAAAAATGAAAAGTTTAAGCTTTCGCGTGAGATTGAAGAATTAGAAAAGAAAAAAACTAGTTCATAGCAATCGCTTAGCAAGTACCTAAGCTGGCCACATAAATATGTACGTTGAAGATACAAAATAGTTGGGTTGCTCGCTTTAAAATATTTTTTTTCTTAAATCTGTAAAAAAAGAGATATTATATGTTTCGATTATCTTAAACGAAAAAATTAAATTTTTTTAATTTATTCTAGTTTTCTTCCATTTTTATGTTCCAAAGTCACGTGTGAGGTCATTAATATATAAAAAATAAACATTACTATATATAAAACTCAAAAACGGCAAACAGTTTTGTTCAAGATTTTGTAAAAATATCTCAAACGGTATAAGATGAAGATGAACGATAAAGTGAAATTTGTGTGAAAAAACGTGCCATTTAGCCATCGTAATCTTTGTAAGTGAAAAGTTTATTTTGTTTTTAAAATAACAAAAAAAAAAAACTAAAAATCCACTTTTTGAGATAAAACCAAATTAAAGTTTTTCAGAAAGTTGGCAACTCTAGCATAAAAATTCCAAAAATATTTAATTTTTTTAAATCGCTTTTCTATAGTTTTCTAATGATAGGAATTACAAAAACAAGTAAAGAAAGTCTAAAGTCGGTCTATTCCGACTATGAAATACCCTAAACCCACTTTTCAAAAACAAAAAATTTTTATTGTAAATGGGCGTCTCCAAGGGCGGATGAAGCGGATGACGTCCATTTTTCGAAGACATCTTTGTGTTTGTATAAAACACATACATATCAAATTTTATTGTTGTAGGCTTATTATGAGCTGAGTTATGCAGTTTTCAATTTTCGCGTTGTATGGGAGGTAGGCGTGTCCGTGGGCGGATGATGTTCACTTTTCAAAACCATCTTTGCTTTGTTACAAAAAATATATGTGCCAAATTTTAGCTCTGTTGGTTAATCAGAGGCTTATTTATTGCGTTTTCAATTTTTGGATTGTATGGGAGGTGGGCGTGTCCGTGAACGGATAACGTCCATTTTTCAAAGACATCTTTGTGTTGATATAAAACACATACATACCAAATATTATTGTTGTAGGCTAATTATGAGCTGAGTTATGCAGTTTTCAATTTTCACGTTGTATGGGAGGTAGGCGTGTCCGTGGCGGATGATGTCCACTTTTCAAATTCATCTTTGTTTTGTCATAAAAAACATTTGTGCCAAATTTTAGCTGTGTAGGTTAAACAGAGGCTTATTTATTGCGTTTTCAATTTTTGGGTTGTATGGGAGGTGGGCGTGTGCGTGAGTGGATGACACCCATTTTTCAAAAACATCTTTGTGTTGATACAAAACACATACATACCAAATTTGATTGTTGTAGGTTAATTATGAGCTGAGTTATGCAGTTTTCAATTTTCGCGTTGTACGGGAGGTAGGCGTGTCCGTGGGCGGAATCCAAAAATATTCAATAGTGCAGATCCTTGGGTTCATGTGATCACGTGTATCAAGTTTCATCCAATTATCTCAACTCCTTCTTCTTATCCTGTGTATACGGACAACACACAGACGGACGGACGGACGGACGGACGGACGGACGGACGGACGGACATGGATAGCTCGACTCACGTGGTGATGCTGATCAAGAATATATACTTTTCTATAACGGACTTGCTTCGTTCTATGCGTTACAAACGTTTGCACAAAGTTAATATACCCTGACCTTTCAGGTTTAGGGTATAATAAGGTTACATAAGATGGAGATATGATTTATTAGAAATGACTTAATTTTTAAGATTGTTGTTTTTATAAAAAAATTGGTATCTCCATAATATTTCACAAAATTATGGCGATAAAAAACAAATACCTGATATTCTTATAAGTAGAAAGGAACCTACTAAGAGCATTTGATAAATTTTTGGAAAAAATTTGCCATATATTTTTTTGGTGCAATGAATATGATAATTCAAAACGAAAATAATAATATTTAACAATTTCATAATTTCTCGTTTTCACATAAGTTGACAGACTAACACTTCTATAATTTTTTTTTTACTAAATCTAAAAAATAATTATTTAATTAAAAATAAATACTAAATAAAATAAATAAAAGTAAATACTTTTGAACACAGAAAGCTTTAGAAATATGCTTAAAAGAAATATTTAAGTAAACACTCAAATCCAAAGATGTTGCGTAAAAACAATTAAAGGCAATAAAAATCCAATTGGATTATTTCGGTTTTTTCACACAATAAAAAAAAAAACAGCGAACATTCGTTTTTTATCACTTACTCAAAATGAGCGTTTGAATTAAAAATTCAGGAACTTTGTTCACGACCGGCACTTAATTATCTGAATGTTTCTTGCGGATTGATTTCCTTACTTTTCTTTCTTATTTCTTATTGTTTTCATTTCTCCACGATAACGCAAAAACGAAAACATGAAGAACAGCAACAACGCAAACCGAACCGATGACGCACGCACAACAAAAAAAAAATCATTGACGCTGCTAGTAATTTTTTTCTGAACGGACATTCTATTTAAACCTTAATTTTTAATGAACGGTTGAAACGAACGTTAGTTGATTTTTGAAGTTGTGTGTAAAATTTCTTGAGGAAATACGCAACAGACAAATTTTCCGTGATAAAAAAATGCTTTTATCTTTCGATCAGACATGCACAACGAAATCAAAAAATTTTTTTTTGTTTTGTTGAGGCAGAAAAATAAATTATCAAATTTCGTTTCGTTGAAAAACGAAAAATTTTCTATTATTTTATCCTATGCTAAAGCTGGTATGACACTTGCTTTCTTCGCATTTTTAAGATCTTTAAAAAAGCAGCGGGTAATAGGGAAGAATATACTTTTTAAAAAAGGATAATTATAGCAGTCCGTTGAATTTGGCATTTTCGTGTTATTTTGAATTTTGTCAAAAATTATGAATTCTTTACATAAAAATGGAAAAAATTTGTTAAAATATTAAAAGTCGAGCTTTTTTGCAGTTCTTGTGTTAATTTGTGTTTATTTGGTTTTGTACATTCATTATAAATAAACAATAAAAAAAGTATATTGTGAAATGTCAGAATTTAATGCGCCTCTGTCAGATTTTAAGCTGAGAGCGGCTGAAAGAGTAAATATTTTTTAACAGTTTTCAGCCATTGGAAATGACTGCTCTGCATTTTTTTGGACTTGCAGCGTACTGCTCACACCAACTAAAAATTATATAGCTTCGTTTGGTGTGTTGCTCTTCTTGTATTTTTAAGATATTAAAAATGCGAAAAAGCAAGTGTCATACCACCTTAAACAAAAATTTCTTCGGATCCAAACAAAACGAAATTTTTTGTTGAAATTAACATTATTTTCAATGGTTGATTGGGACAAAAACGAAAAAATTTGATATCGTTTTCTCCGAAACGAAATAAATATTTTTCGTTTTGGGAATTAACGTTTTTTATTTATTTTGCTTCAACGAAACGAAAAAACTATTTTGGTTATCGTTAAAATTAACGTTAACGTGCATGCCTGCGTTGCAAACGAAATAAATCTGCTTTTAAATAACTTTAAGAGTCATTTAAGTAATTTATTATTAAATATATTTAATGGATTGCTGATGAAAACAAAATAATAGTAAATTTATTTTCAAATACTCTGCGACAATTACGCGCTCATTGTTCCTTGCCCACTTAAAATTGTTTAATGTTTTGTAGTTGTAACAGTAAAGAACAAAACTGGATTAACATGTGCAAGATTCCTTAGCAGCGCTGAGCTGCAATTTATGGAATTACAAATGTCTGTCAAACAACAACAAATGTTGTTTATGAAAGAAAATAAGCCTAAAATAAGAATTAAAACTGCAAATTTATTTTATTTAACAGGGTTCTCCTACATATGCAAATATAAACAGATTTCATGGTTTGTGTTTTATTTTCTAACTATTTTCTTTCATAAATAAAATTCGTACTCTTATTTTTTAATATTTTACGATAAATAGCTGTTGCAGCGAAAAACATTCGCCGCAAGATTTTTGCTGTCGTTCGGTTTTTTCATTGACTGATACATACATACACAAGCATGTTAGAAGAAAACAATTTCAGCGAATAACAACAACAAAACTTACGGAAATATTATTTTCAATTAACTTTTAAACTAAATGGAATTTGAAAAAACTTCCTAAGAAAACAACCTTCGTTAGGAAGCGTAGAACAGTACAGAAAAAGACATTTTAAAATCGGTCAATCCGTTCGAGAGTTTAAGGTCTCTAAACAGCTTCAAACAACCTGTTCCATGGGAGCTTCGCTCGCTCGCTCCAATAAACATAGCCTTGGTAGCTATAGAGGAACCTAAAAATTTGTTTATCGATATGACTGAAAGATATTCTTCTCACACTAAGCTCGTTCGTATTATGGCCTATGTTTTACGCTTTATTGACAGAATCAGAAATAAAACAGTTTGTAATATGCCACCATCGGCGCAAGAGTTACAATGGGCATTTTTAAAATTAGCGGAAATAGTTCAAATTGACGAATTCGGTGAAGAAATAAGTAAGCTTCGGAAAAATGTTTTACTTCCACCAACTATGCAAAAACTCAATCCATTCATACACACTATTAAAACCACTTCTCGTTCGTTCACCCTGCTGCGAGTAGGTCGGCGTCTTTGTAATGCGCAAATTGAGTATGATGCCAAGTTTCCATTAATAATGTCAAAGAATTCGCACTTCATAAAAATTTATCTTCGGTACTTACACTTAAAAAACCTCCATGCTGGACCAACTGCATTGGTTGGGCTTCTTCGAGAACGAATATGTCTCGTAAATACCAAAGAAGCAGGCAGAAAAACTGTAAGAAATTGTGTCCATTGCTTTCGGTACAAGCCGAAACTGCTGACCCAAATAATGGGTAATCTACCAGCAGATCGTTTGAAGGCTTCGCGTCTATTTCTAGTGTGTGGCGTTGATTTTTGTGGTCCCGTTTATACCTCTCTAAAAATTCGCGGTCGACTACCAGTAAAATCGTTCATCGGACGCCGGGGAATTCCACAAACTGTGTACTGCGACAACGGAACAAATTTCGTAGGAGCCCAACGAAAGCTGATGGAGTTTCGCGAGAAGTTCAAAATCAGCGTTTTTAACAGCAGAAGGACTGCTCACAGTTTTAATAGAGGTAGAAGCAGAGGCGTTCCTAGGCTTGGTGTCACCCGGGGCGGATACCCATGGTGACACCCCTATAAGAAATTTCTAAATGCAATTAGAAACCAATTCGATGAGATTTTGTGTTTTTATTATTTCCTTTATGTTTTCCGAAAAAAACAACAGATGACAAACAATAACAAATTGTTAAAAAAACAGAAAAATATATTACATTTTGAAAAATTTTTGTTTTTATTGTAGTAAAATGCGATTTTAAAGATAACTTAATTGATTTTTTAATAACTGTTATTTGAACTTTTTAGGTAGCAAACTATAGTAAGCGCCGCAGGCAAAAATTTTGTATTAAAATCGCGTGATTTTAAATCATTTAATTTATAAAAAATCGCCTGCACCGAAAAAATTTACCACTCAATTTGTAATAAAAATATATTATTTTTTATAAATTAAATGATTAAAAAGAGGGTTAAAAGTTATTACTGGAGGCGAAACATTTTTATTGAAAATGTCGTGATTGTTAAATTTAACAAAAATTGCAAAAATGGTTGAAATTGGTCAGTTCCTAAGTGTACTTTCTTTGGGTTCTTTTTCTATATTAATTTTTACATTATTTTGTATGGGAGATGCATGCCAAAGTTGGCCGATCTTAACAAAATTTGGTCAAACGGCTGGCAATTAGAGAAATTGATATGCACTGAAAATGGTAGAAATTGATAAGACCTTAGGCGTACCTCCCTAGGATGTATATATAAATTTTACGTACGTACAAAAGTAACCCGATCCTAACGAAACTCAGTGAGAATGCTAGACATAAAGATAATAGATGTTTATTGAAAATTACAGAAATTAGTAAGACTTTATTTTTTATCCTGCATAATTTTCTTGTTTATGAAAAGGTGCAGATAATATTTTGAAAGTCAAAAGTTAATACTTCAAATAAAATTTCAAAAAAGTTTCGCTTAAATTCAAGAATTCGTTTTTTTTTTTGTTAAAGATATGTTAAAAAAATCTCTTAAATTTTATATAACTTTATAATTTGGTTTAATATTCTAAAATTAAGAAAAACAAAAAAACAAATTTTGTTACTATTTTCGTAACATTTCGATGCATTAAAAGTGAGTTGTCCTAAATACTGGCATTTCTTTCTTTAAGAGTTGCAATGTTTGAAATAACCTCATCGAAATCAGTAATATTGATTTCAAGCTCATTTGCAATGGATAAAAAAGCAACATCGGCAACTCTGGCTTGTCCCATGGAATACCTTGGAAGTCCAATGGAAGTTCAAGTAAGTCTGTATTAATTTAAGCTTTGAAAAACTCCTTTCGCATTAAGCTACTGATAAACAAATTGTAGGAAATAATTTCAATGCTAATGAAATATTTGGCGAAGTTTCCAAAAAGGACCACTCGACAATGAAAGTGAGCATTTCAAATGCTGTCTAAGTGTTGGCGCTTTCGAAATCGATTTGTGCTGCATTTATGTGCCTACGTAGCATCGCAAGCAATTCCAACAACTAGCTCCTTTTCTGAAATTTCGTTGTAAGCTGCTGCCAAATTTTAAACACTTAACATGGACTCATTTGCGTTGTGTTACAAAAAGTTTTCGGATTTCACAGCTCGAAACTTTTTCGCAATGTTTCCTCCTCTTTGCTAAGACTTTGAAGCAGAATTTTATATTTTGAAACAGCAATTACATTTTTAACCGTAAAGTATTTTATCACTTTTTCTGTTTGTGAGAGAAAAAAAAACACCAAAATGGTGTCACCGCTAAAATGGTGGTACCCGGGGCGGACCATAAGTTGGCAGTTCTGCCGGAAGATTCTTCAAGCCTAATCGACATTCAACGCTGCCGGTGTTTGGTCAAACGCCAACTTATATTTAATTATTATTATTTTTCATTTCATTATATCATTATCACAATTTTTTCTAAGTAATGAATTTAACTAAATGAATTGTAATTGTAAATCTTATTTGCTGAATCTTTAACTACCTTGTTTAAATCTCTTGTCTTTAAAATAGAACAAACCAAATTTTAATTTTATTTTATCTTGAATTTAATCATGCTTAGGTGTGTGTTAATACTAAACTTTAACTTAAGGCGAATTGCATAATAATTTTAATTTCGCGGTCATAGTATTTACAAATACTCTATAATGTACAAATGTATAACAAAACTTTATGTAAAAGACTTGAAGGAAAACTATTCTGTACAAATAAAATATAAACGAAATTAAACTCAACTCGTGCGCATCGCTTTCGTTCTTAAAAACGTGTAACCTTATTAATACGTGTTCCAACAAAAAAAAAAAAAGAAAATAAATCATTAAACGCAATAAGATATTGCGTTCACAAAAACTCTTGTGAAAATTCACTGAGTGTGTCAATTATTAGCAGTCTATTGTCCTTGTGAAAAACTTTGTCACTGATGTTGAAAACCCGGCTTATAAAATTTTTGGCTGTACCGATAATAGTTTTCATAGGATATTTAGAGTGAAAGTTAATGACCTTTATAAGACTATGGCAGGAATTCAGAATTTTGAATGTGTCTTCTATTTTATCAATTTGTACTATTGAAAAAATATTGTCCACATATTTCGTCATCATTCTGAGTTTATTTGAACAATTCGTCATAAAAATATCATATACTTCCTCCATGGCTATGTCCGCTATTATTGGAGAGATAGAAGAGCCCATTGGCATTCCTATGAGTTGGTTTTAAATCGTGTCATTATACCTAAAATAATTCCATAATATAGTCCATAAATAGTTGTAAATTCACCAGCTCACGGACTATGCAAATACATCGCTACGTATAACATTAAGGACGCTACAGAATTTAAAAATAAAATCAACAACAAATTCATTGGTGAAAACGAAATGATTGTATCATTTGGCGTGATTTCATTGTTTCCAAGTATTCCAGTGAACTTCGCAATAAAAACAATTGAAAGCAAGTGGGACAAGATATCGCAACATACAAAAATACCAAAACAAGTATTTATGGAGATTTTAAAATTCTGCGTTGAAGAAAATAATTATTTTATGTATAATGACACGATTTACAACCAACTCAAAGGAATGCCAATGGGCTCTTCTGTCTTTCCAATAATAGCGGCATAGTCATGGAGGAAGTATTGGATATTTTTATGACGAAGTGTTCAAATAAACCCAGAATGATGACGAAATATGTGGACGATATTTTTTCAATAGTACAAATTTATAAAATAGAAGACACATTCAAATTTCTGAATTCCTGCCAAAGATTTATAAAGTTCACCAAAGAAGAAGAGAGTGATGGACGTTTGCCATATCTAGACGCAATGGTTGTGAAGAAAGGCAATATGATGAAGACGGACTGGTATAAAAAACCAACGTCATCAGGCAGGCTCATTAACTTCCACTCCAAACATCCTATGAAAACTATTATCGGTACAGCCAAAAATTTTATAAACCGGGTTTTCAACATCAGTGACAAAGTTTTTCACAAGGAAAATAGACTGCGAATAATTGACACACTCAGCTTAAACGACTTTTCAATACAGACTATAAAACGCCTACTTAGAGAATATAGACAACAAAATAAGAACAAAGAAAAACCAAAACCCAAGCTCTACAAGGGAGTAACATATGTCCTGGACTCACGGAAAAACTCCAAAAAACAGACATTTACAACAAAAACACGTACCTTATGGCCCTTAAAACAAATAACACTTTGCGAAAACTATACAGCAACACCAAAAGCAAAATAGAAAATATGGACAAACACAACTTAATTTATCAAATCAAGTGTAAAGGTGACGGATCCAATGTATGCGACCAAGTATATGTTGGAACAACTAAGTCTAGATTAAGGACAAGGATATCTGCACATTAATCAAACTTAAAATCAAAAAATGACAAAAAAACAGCGCTTGCAGCCCATTGCATACAAAAGGGACATTTACCGGAATTTTAAAATACAAAAATTTTACAACATGAGAACAATTATGCCCGAAGATACACGATTGAGATGTTGCACATCATCAATACGCCCACACATTTAAGACTCAACTCAAAACAAGACACGTACGGCTGCGCACATATTTATAAACACTTGCTGAAGAGCCAAAATAGTAGACGATGACGTGAAGCTAGGTTTGCAGTGACAAAATTATTTATCAATTTAAAAACTGTTTAAATGTTAGTATTGTTAAAAGTTTTTTAATTTTCAAATTTGTTAAATGTTGTTATGTTGAATGTTAAAATTGTGTTTGTAATGAAAAACTTGTGTTTATTTTAGTGCTTAGTCCTGAAGACGGGTTGAAATTCAACTCGAAATATCGACAAATACAAATCGAGCAAAAATAACAACAGCTCTTTTTATTTTACGGCCATAGCCCATCTAGGAAATCTTAATTTAGAAGATGGCCGATAGTAGCTAATTGAAAAATATATTAAAATCATAAAATTTGTATGGGAGCCCCGCCAGTCGGAGGAGATGAGTTCCAAGGTAAAAAATGTTTCCCTTAAAAAAGTAATGGGGGTTGGTCATACATATAAACACTCTCCAGTCACCCCGTAAGGAGGAAATATTGATTTCATTAACAGAAGGGGGTTAGGGTTCTGCCTCCCCCTGTAGAACGAAAACCTAGGGTGACCCGAAAGTTTGAGTACAGATTCGGATTAAGCAAACCCGAAACCTTACAAAACCGTTGAGAAACTCCTCGGGATATTTTGAGTGGTGTGCCGTGTTATTATTATTAGATATATTATAATTTACTTAATTTATTTAACTACATTTAACATTTATTCTACTTAAGAAATCTGCAATTTTATTATATTTCCCCTTGATAAAGTCTATTTTTATGTTATATTCGCCTAACTGTACAATTCATCTTTGTAACCGTGGGTTTATGTCTTTATCACAGTACTTTGCATGAAGACACTTTATTGGCTGATGATCAGTCTGCAGTTAAAATTCCTTTTCAAACAAATATGGTCTGAAATACCGAACTCCCCAGACAATAGCCAACGCTCTTTTTCAATAGTTGAATAGTTTTGTTTATGTACATTTTATGTCCTGGAGGCGTAAGATATGGGATGTTTGTCTTGCATTAGCACTGCGCCAATTGCAAAATTGCTTGCATCTGTAATTAATTTGAATTTTCTGCTAAAATCAGGGTATCTAAGTATAAGATGATTTGTTATTAGTTCTTTCAATTTATCAAAAGCTGGAATGAAACTGGGATTGTTTGCATTTATTCGTATATTTTTCTTTTCTTTAAATATATTGTTAACGGATGTGTTATTTTAGCATAATCATTAATAAATTTTCTATAAAAGCTGGTTATTCCCAAAAAAGATTTAATCTGTTTTTGGGTGGTTGGTAGTTTCAGACTTCGAATTACTTGTACCTTTGATTGGTTCGGCTTAATACCTTCAGGCGTTAAAATATGGCCAAGATATTCGGTTTCCTTAAGGAGGAAACTACATCTATCAACCTGAATTTTAAGCTTTGCTTCTTTAAATCTGTTTACAATTTTTTGAATGCTCAGTATGTGTTCTTCCAAAGACGTACTAAATATTAGAATATCATTAAGGTAGACTACACAAATTTTATTTATGTAGTCCCTGAGAATAGAGTTCATCAACCGTTGAAATGTTGATGGGGCGTTCTTTAGTCCGAAAGGGATTCTGACATATTCATAATGTCCAAACGGAGTTGAGAAAGCAGTTTTTACCCGGTCTTCATTTTTTACTAGGATTTGGTGAAAACCTTTAGCTAAGTCTAGCGTCGCAAGTCCGGTGCATTTCCCAATCAGTCCAATATATTTTCTATATTAGGGATTGGGAATTTGTCCCTAATAGTTACATCATTAAGCCTTCGGTAATCTATTACTAGTCGCCATTGTTTCTGGCCAGATTTATCAGGCTTCTTTGGAACGATCCAAAGAGGCGAATTATATGGCGAGTTGCTTTCTTTAATAATTCCCTGTTTAAGCAATTCGTTTCTATCTTTTTTTTGTGTGTTTGGAGGTATCGATAAATTTTTGAATAAATAGCACTATTACTTGCTGTTATTATTTCATGCTGGATTTCATGAGAACAACTTAGATATCTCCTTCTTTATAAAAATATCTCAATATTCCTTTAATAAGTTTTTCAGCATCTTTCCTTCCTCTGAATTAAGGTGGTCTAGGTTTAACTAATCAATTACTGATCCCTCACTTAATTTTAAGTTTGTTATTTCATTTATTTCATACGGAAAATCATCTTCAAAAAGAATTATTGTATTATCTATTTCAAGTTGCTTTTTTCCCACATTTACGGTGGCCTTGATTGCGCTTACAAATTTAGACCAATAATAGCGTCATATTTTCTACCATTCAACGCATTAACTTTCCATGCTATGGTTCCCTTCTTTAGAAATTCTCTGGGAAATGGTACAATAACTTTCTTATTTATAGAGTTGGAACCGTTAATTGTTGCATAAAACAGTGGATTTACCAGTTCCTTTTCCGTATAATTTTTAAATAGTTGTGTTTAATTATGCTTGTATCGGAGCCTGTATCTATCAAGCATTTGATTTTTTGGTTATCTATGGTAATAGTTACTATGGGCAATTTGCTATTGGAGGCACTATGTGAAAACTTTGAAAACGTTGTTCTAAATTTTATACGCATTATAGTTTGGGTATCGATTATAATTATTATTATTTGAATAACGATTATTACTATTATTCGAGTATCGATTATTATAATTATTACTATCCGGATACCGATTGTTATTTTAATTATTTGGGTTCTGATCATTAGTGGTGACCGTGGCATGCAAGTTAAGTGTGTGGCTTAGTATGCTTGGAGCCCGGGTTCGATCCCCAGCAGCGGCGAAAAGTTTTTCAATAAAAAATTTTTCTGATCGGTCGCCATCTCTTTGCAGACAATAGCAAACCTCAGAGAGTAAATAGTGCCATGTAAAGCTTCTTGAGAACATAAACTTTAGCCGTTCGGAGTCGGCATAAAACATGTACGTCTAGATCTCGGTCAATTGTGTGCAAACATTTAATACCACACACAACATTATTGATCATAAGAAGCTCGGTCAAAGTCTTTTCAAGGGCTAAAATAGCCAATTTGTTTTTGTTTTTTGTTCTGATTATTGTTATTATTGTTTGGGTATCGATTACTATGATTATTATTATCTGGATATCGGTTGCTATTTGAGTATCGATTATTGTAATAGTTGTTGTTATTTTGGTATATATTATAATTATTATTTGGGAATTTATTATTATTAAAAGTTCTACTAGAATTCTGAATGCAAGCACTGCTTTGTTGCACAATATTATGATTAATGTTTTTGTTACTAGAGCTGCTATTTCTATAAAGATTTGTTTTTTTGCGAAAAGGGTTATTTGTCTAATGTCTTATGTCTTCCCTATAACTGTTTTTAAAAGATTTGTAACTTAGCGATGAGAGATATCGACTGCTCTTTCGTCATCAAGAAGATTAAGATAAGCAAATCTATTATACATTTCAGTTAAGGTGCAATTTTATTGCACATTTCCGCAGACAAGAATATCCATTTTTCCATAACGATCCCTACGATCCCTACGATCCCTGTCATTATTTTCAGGGGTATAATTAATTGGTTTTTCTTCATTACTTTCAAAATCATACAATTCATTTAGTTGATAATTTATTTCTCTTGTCATATCAAAAAGTTCTCTTAAATTTACTACCTTACTATTTCGGCATTCATATATTAATTCAGAAATCCTTTTGAGGTCTGAAATATATGTTTCCCAATTCACGTTGTTTCCTAGACCTTGAGCCAATGTTTCCTATTGCTGCTGATTTATCTCTTCCAGCTGGGCTGTTTGATGAGTCAATGCTTGAGTTTGGCTTATCTGTTCCCTTAGGTTGCGTTTATAGTGAACGCCGCGTCAGACAGACAGGCAGACAGGAGCAGATAGCAACCTGCCAAAAAAATTAGCCGTGCAGAGTGAATACGAGAAGCAGATCAGATCAGATCAGTGCGAGATTAACTTAATTGGTTATGTTTTTGCTATATTATTTTTTTTATTTTACATGCTTATATGAAGGCGTCAATTATGGCGTTTATAAAAAATGTGTTTTTTTATTCATAAATATTCTGCCACGCTTATGCAAAAGCAATTACGTACCAAAACAACACAAATCTCTATCGACGTCGTCTAAAACCAACCCAGTGGGCAAAAGCAGGGATTTGAAGCGCTGCTAGCAGGCCTTCATATCGTTTTTGTAAACCTTCCATACTCATATCCATGCCCATAAACTTTTTTATGTGAAACGAGAAAATTTTCTAGGCCTTACTCTGTCGCGACTCTAAAGAGGCCTGATAGAAGCACTTCTTAAGAATGGCTTAAAGAAGGGGTAAACAAAAAGTATTGAAAAAATATTTTTTTCTTTTAAACCTTTTTATGTTTATTATATAGTCTATGATTTTATCTTCTCTCCTATGTTTTTTCAAGTCAGATTAATTTCATTCTATAATCTTTGATATAGCAGCAAGAAGAGCCATTATTGTGTCATATTTTTAAACTGATATATATTCCTAACTTAAATCGAAAAAGTTACCCTGAGGTATATGAAAAGTCAGTTTTTGAAGGGAACATAGGTTTGTTATGCTGCCTTTTGTGCAGAAAAAGAAGGCCTTCAAGAAGTGCTCATAAGAGCAGCGAGGAAATCATGTGTTTTGTCTTCAAAATTAGCAGTATTTGCAGGCCTTCGTATGAAGAGCGCTGGTTTAATTGCCTATTGGGAACCATTGCACTCACATTAACAAATGCGTGGATGCTGCTGTTGTTTCGTTCAAACTCTGCCTTGTTCTTTTTGTTGTAATTGACCTTAGTCCCAAAAGATAATAGGAAAGAGTACGTGAAACCAGTTTGGTTTTGCGAATATGAGCTCTGCTGGATTGTATGAGTATAAAAATATAAAGACTTCGCTTATGTATGCGTGTCAGTCGATCGTCATTGCATCTTTTTGGTCCATTAAATTTCACACTCTGCCCGTCGGCTGCCTCACCTCCCTTGCCCAAGAAAATCGGTTTCATGCAGACTGACTACTACATTTTATTTGACGCTAACTATGTTCAATGCACTTGCAATGGCTTCTGTATGTATTTTCAATGTATTTGTAATTGCTTCTATATGACTACGAAAAAGTATAAAGCATATAACAAATAAGCGAAAGTATAAAGCAATTGCGACAAAAAATAAAAGAAAATTTTGCTTCAGCTAACTACGCAGTAGGTTTTTGCATACGAATTAAGCCGAAGGATATGGTTCGAAACGATTTGCTGCAACTGCCAGCTGTTTTGTGTTCATTTCTTTGCTTTGACTGTCGTCCTAGGCTTGGTGTCACCCGGGGCGGATACCCATGGTGTCACCCCTATAAGAAATTTCTAAGTGCAATTAGAAACCAATTCGATCAGATTTTGTGATTTTATTATTTCTTTTATGTTTTTCGAAAAAAAAAACAAAAGATGACAAACAATAACAAATTGTTAAAAACAAAGAAAAAAATTTTACATTTTAAAAAATTTTTGTTTTATTGTAGTAAAATGCGATTTGTTTTTGTTTTTAAAGAATTTAATAATTGTTTTGTGGTTGCAAAATGTAGTAAGCGCTGCAGACAAAAATTTTGTATTCAAATCACGCGATTTGAAATCATTTAATTTATAAAACATCGCCTGCACCGAAAAATTTTACCACTCAATTTGTAATAAAAATATTTTATTTTTTATAAATTAAATGATTAAAAAAAGGGTTAAAAGTTATTATTGCAGGCGAAACATTTTTATTAAAAATGTCCTGATTGTTAAATTTATCAAAAATTGCAAAAATGGTTGAAATTGGTCAGTTCCTAAGGGTACTTTCCTTGGGTATTTTCCTATATTAATTTTTTACATTATTTTGATGCATGCCAAAGTTGGCCGATCTTAACAAAACTCGGTGAGAATGCTAGACATAAAGATAATAGATGTTTATTGAAAATTACAGAAATTAGTACGACTTTATTTTTTATCCTGCATAATTTTCTTATTTATGAAAAAGTGCAGATAATATTTTGAAAGTCAAAAGTTAATACTTCAAATAAAATTTCAAAAAACTTTCGATTAAATTCAAGAATCTGTTTTTTTTTTGTTAAAGATTTTAAAGATATGTTAAAAAAATCTCTTAAATTTTATATAACTTAATAATTTGGTTCAATATTCTAAAATTAAGAAAAACAAAAAAAAAAATTTTGTTACTATTTTCGTACCATTTCGATGCATAAAAAGTGAGCTGTTCTAAATACTGGCATTTCTTACTTTAAGAGTTGCAATATTTGAAATAACCTCATCCAAATAAGTAATATTGATTTCAAGCTCGTTTTCAATGGATAAAAAAGCAATATCGGAAACTCTGGCACCTTGGAAGTCCAATGGAAGTCCAAGTAAGTCTGTATTAATTTAGATCACGTGGTTATAATAATATCCTCCTACTTTATATTCTTTGTATATTTCTTTACTTACTAATGCGTTTGCTTTGAAATCTATGAAATTTCTATAACCACCTTTATCCGGTGTATCTTTAATGCGATTCCACTCCTGTGCAAAATGTCTTTCTCTTTGTGCGTATATTTCTTGATTTAAAGTTTTTTTGTTTTCACTCATACTTGGGTATGTTACTCCAAATATAGATTCAAATCCATATTTTAAGCTAATTCCAATAATTCCAGCAAGTTCAAACAACCTTTTGCGACGGCAGCGATCGGCCGAAGGCAATGATCTAGCTTAGCCATGACTATCAAAAGGCTGTTTTCACAAACAGCCAATCAGCCAATCACAAACAGCCTTTTGTGTCGGCAGCGATCGGCCGAAGGCCATGATCTAGCTAAAGGGCCAAATAGACTACACAGACTGTCGGTCAGACAGATGTTTTTTTCTTGCCGTTGCGACGACTATACACTACACAGACTTCATGCACGCAGACTTGGTTTTTTAGTTCCCCTTTGTTGCGCGATGAGTGAGGACAGCGATGCTTCATGATTTCTATCTTTATTTTCATCACTAACACTTCATACTCATTGTTTTTAATATTTTTTCAGAATACTTTTTGCTTTCAATCCTCCAAAGTGACGACAGGGATTTAAAAAGCTCAAAAATTCAGCTAAATTTATCCTTTCTTTCGCTGCAACACGTCTTTGCACAACGAAAGTTTCGCAAATCTGTGAGGTTTCACCATACACTACACAGACGGTCCGTCAGACACGACCGAAAATTAAAATATTTTAATTCTTGTCAGACATCTGAGCAGACCTTCAAACAGCCAAATACACTATTAGACCGTCGCAACAAACACGTGTTTGATGCGACAGTCTGTGTAGTCTATTTGGCCCTTAAGCCATGACTAGCAAAAGGCTGTTTGTGATTGGCTGATTGCTGATTGGCTGGTTTCTGGTTGTCGTCGTCGTCGTCGTAGCAGAAATTGTTTTATTAATTTTACCGTGTTAAATATGTAAATTGTGTGATATTTAAAAGTTGTTTACTAAAACGTGATAGATAATAAATTATTGAATTTATATATACAAACAATATTGATGTCGATCGTTGTGTGTATATTAGTAGCCACATTAATGTCGATCGTTGTGTGTATATTATTATACGCGTTTGCAACATTGTAGCAAAATTGTTTATAAAAGTGGAATTAAAAATTTTTTTATTAGTATGTTAATATTCAAAGACGGGTGAACGTGGCCAGGCCATAATTACTTAGGACCAGGCAATACTATTTATAAAGACGACGAACCAGTGGATGACGTAGATTTTGATGCTTATGTACATGATCTTGAATACGAATTAGCAACAACAAAAGAAGACATTAGAGAAGCTGATAGACAAGCTATTTCATCATTTATAGACGACTATAAAAAAACGGAGAACTTGCTGAAATTGCTGGAATTATTGGAATTAGCTTAAAATATGGATTTGAATCTATATTTAGAGTAACATACCCAAGTATGAGTGAAAACAAAAAAACTTTAAATCAAGAAATATACGCACAAAGAGAAAGACATTTTGCACAGGAGTGGAATCGCATTAAAGATACACCGGATAAAGGTGGTTATAGAAATTTCATAGATTTCAAAGCAAACGCATTAGTAAGTAAAGAAATATACAAAAAATATAAAGTAGGAGGATATTATTATAACCACGTGAAAGAAAAATACGAAAGGGATAATTTACAAGCTGGACCCTCCGGAACCGATAACGAACCTCCCGCCGCCTAACGACCAAGAGTTGAAGAAAATACAAACACAATTGACAAAGGTGATTCAAATATTGCAGAAGTTGAACCCGCTGTTAATATTCCTACTGATAATAGTTCTTCTGATATTGTTATGCAAGAAAATATTGAGACACAAAGTGGTTCAGGTCGTGGACCGAATACAGGGGCGAGGCAGGGTGCGACGGGAGGAGGAAATTCCACTAGTGCATCGGCCGTTTCAAATATAACATGGATTAGACCGAGTGAACCGTGTAAATCAAATACTTTAAGTTTTTCTAAATCTAGAATTATGACTAATTATGGTTATAGCACGGAAAATTCACAAACAGAAAGTGGAATTGATCATGCAACGACACCTTTGGCATTAATTCCTGTTGATTTTTTACCATTTTATTTAAGTGATGCTGAATTTAAAATGTTGCCAAGTACTTCAAAAGTTTTAAATGTATCTTGTACAGTCACTCCATTAGGAACAAGAACAGCTTTTGATACTGGAACAACAATTAGTGGAACTGCTACATCGGAATATGTTCCAATTGGTTTAGTTGCAGAAGGTGTTAATTTACATTTTTATGGAAAAAATGTTGAATATACTTCTAGTTCAACTGATCCTATGAAAGTTACTGGTGTTAATACTATTAATCCGAAAGAAAAGTTTAACAAGTATTATAACCAAATTAATTCTAATGCTTTATGTGTACCACAACAGATAAATGAATATTACGCTCATGAATGGAATCGAAGTGCAAATCCAGACGAAAAAAAATTTCCAGATTATTTAATTCATGACAGAGGATGTGTTCGAATGGATGAAAAAGTTCATAAATTTTTAATTAATCAAGCTGTTGGACAACCGATTGCAAATTATGAATATAACCCAAAAAGTGGCATTATTAAAAAAGGAAAAGAACATTTTGTTACGCAAACTAGGAGTAATAATAAAATATACACAAATAAAACTAAACCATATAGTTCAACATTATAATTTTTTAAAAGTGGTAAACAAATTGTAGCTGGAGATGTTGGATTAGGAAAAACACCTACAGTACCATTATATATTAATAATATAAGTGAATCTTATAATCGTATAATAGAATCGTATGGAACATATCATCCATCAAAAGGCGGTTTTGGATATAATGCACAACCACAACTACATGTTGGAATAGTAGCTACTCCTCAATTAAAACCAACTGAAAGTAATATTTCTTATTTTAATTCATGTGTTTATTGGAAAATAGAATGTACAATTGTAATTGAATATAATATTAGTTCAGCTTTTGGTAAAGGTTCAGTTGTTAGTTGGAATGTAATTTCTTGACAAATGTAAGCCGCTATTATACAGATGGACAAACTTTGTTCGGTATCACAGATGACACTGCTGGAGCTGTTTCTAAAATTCTAGATGAAGATGAAGAAGATGATAATAAAAAAAATGTATATTTCATAATTTTATTGTATTATATCATATTTTTTAAATAAATTATAACAAGCTAAAGGATACGGTTTTTTTACATAATTTTTTAAAAAGTTACAACTTCTCCATTTGTAAGTATACATTCTAGATCTAAAAGCTGTATCATTTGGAAATACATCATTATTAAATAAAACAATAACTGGTGTTCGCATGATAACAGCATCATTTAAATATTTAACTTTAGCCGAAACTGTATCACCTCCAAGTTGATAGCCAAAGGTGTTGTTGCTTCTAATATTGGTTCATTCCACAAAATAATACGTCTATCAACGCATTCCATGGATGCTCCAATAATTCACATTCTCAATACAAGTGTTTGGCTAACTTCTAATTTTAAATTCTACGATACCAATTCGGTTTTAATAAGAAATTGTTTAAAAATTGTTAATAATTATATAAATAATTTAAGTTTTATAGAATTGTACAATCATTTCATGAATTTAGAACCACAGAATTTAATATTTAACGCTCCATTTGGAAATGTATCAAACTATTATTACAATATTAAAGATTCGGTAATAATATTAGATAAATTATAACATTTTCAATTTAATAATGATGGAAACATAATAAAAAATTTCTTAACTAATTTATATAATGTAATTGATAAAATGGTTCCCAAAAAAAAATACAATTTTTATATTGTCACCTCCAAATGCTGAAAAAAATTACTTATTCGATAATTTTATTTATTATTGTTTGGTCAAGTAGGAAATTTCAATAGATATTGTTCTTTTCCATTAATGGAATGCGTTGATAGACGTATTATTTAGTGGAATGAACCAATATTAGAAGCAACAGCAGCGGAAACATTAAAAATGCTATTTGGAGGTGATACAGTTTCAGCTAAAGTTAAATATTTAAATGATGCTGTTATCATGCGAACACCAGTTATTGTTTTATTTAAAATGATGTATTTCCAAATGATACAGCTTTTAGATCTAGAATGTATACTTACAGATGGAGAAGTTGTAACTTTTTAAAAAATTATGTAAAAAAACCGTATCCTTTAGCTTGTTATAATTATTTAAAAAATATGATATAATAAGCTAAAGGATAAAATAAGGCCATGATCTAGCTAAGCCATGACTAACAAAAGGCTGTTTGTGATTGGCTGATTGCTGATTGGCTGGTTTCTGGTTGTCGTCGTCGTCGTCGTAGCAGAAATTGTTTTATTAATTTTACCGTGTTAAACTTGCTTAAAATTTGTATAAATAGACAGATTTTTTGAAGTAAAATTAAATGTTAAGTGACAGTGATACTGATTCAAATAATACTCTATATAAATATTCACCAAGCAATAAAACAAGTGGTAAGTTTTTAATTGTAAATAGAAACATTTCCTTAAATCCTTTTTTCAGAAAATGAACAGACTCAATTTGGAAGAATCTCACCCCAAAACTTTGGAGTTGGAGTTGTAGGATTCAGAGAGTCCTCATTGTACCGACAACGAGGAAATTACTCCTGGACAACAAATAAATTTGGAAAAAGAAATTGTAATTATGGACAAGAAGGAAGCGGAAAAAAAAACAAAGAAAACGGAGGAGTACTCCTGTGGGTCGTCATCAGAAGAAACCGAAATACGATTCGGAAATTGTAATGAAACAGGCTCAAGAAGAAACGGAAGGCCACGAACTAATAGCGCTGATTTCAGCACTTTTAATTATTTGGACTCCCAACATACTAGAAATATTTCAACAAATATTTCAACGAGTTCTAATTCAAGCAATGAAGGAGAAGCAATACGAGGCCAAAAAATATATACAGATGTTAATGGAGATACTATCGTATTGCCAAAAAACGCTACTACAGCAAAAGAGCGCATCCGACACGTGTTCTCTGAAGGAATTGGTCGCTGTGGTGTTAAACACAAAAGCTTGAAAAACTCCTTTCGCATGAATCTACTCATAAACAAATTGTAGGAAATAATTTCAATGCTAATGAAATATTTGGCAAAGTTTCCAAAAAGGACCACTCGACAATGAAAGTGAGCATTTCTAATGCTGTCTAATTGTTGGAGCTTTCGAAATAGATTTGTGCTGCATTTATGTGCCTATGTAGCATCGCAAGCAATTTCAACAACTAGCTCCTTTTCTGAAATTTCGTCGTAAGCTGCTGCCAAATTTTAAACACTTAACATGGACTAATTTGCGTTGTGTTACAAAAAGTTTTCGGATTTTACAGCTCGAAACGTTTTCGCAATGTTTCCTCGTCATTGCTTAGACTTGCAAGCAAAATTTTATATTTTGCAACAGCAATTACATTTTTACCATAAAGTATTTTATCACTTTTTCTGTTTGTTTGAGAAAAAAAACAAAAATCGAAATGGTGTCACCCCTAAAATGGTGGTACCCGGGGCGGACCGCTCCCCCCCTAGGAACGCCTCTGCGAATATGGTTGTGTATACGCTTGAACAACGCTGGGAAATATTGTGACATTACTTTGAAAATCATGGTAATGTTGCAGAATGTGTGAACAGAAGCACCGTCAGCTCCGTATGTTCGTTATCTTGTGAAAAAAGTGAAAGAAACTGGTATTCTCATCGACAAACCAAAGCGTGAAAAGCCAAAAACAGTTCGTACACCCGAGTATATTGCTGCTGTGGCAGAAAGTGTGCGTGAAGCGGCATCAACATCAATTCACCGTCGTTCTCAACAATTGAACATTTCAGAGACATCATTGAGACGAATTTTGCATAAAGACCTTGTTATGACGCTATACAAAGTCCAATTGGTTCAGAAGTTGAAGCCAACTGACCATCCAATGCGTTTTCGCTTCGCTGAGTGGGCCTGCGATCGACTTACAGAAGATGCCGATTTTGCCAAAAAAATCATCTTTTCAGATGAAGCTCATTTTGATCTTGGCGGGTATGTAAACAAGCAAAATTGGCGCATTTGGGGTACAGAAAACCCATACGCATACATTGAAAAGCTGATGACCCAAAACGAGTCACTGTTTCGTGCGGATTTTGGTCCAGAAGCATAATTGGGCCATTTTATTTCGAAAATGAGCAAGGAGTGGCCGTTACAGTCAATGGCCATCGTTATCCGGCCATGTTGAACGAATTTTTGTTCACAAAAATTGAAGAGGATATTGGCAACATTTGGTTTCAACAGGACGGCGCTACGTGCCACACAGCCGAAGCTACACTCGATGTTTTCCGCCCAGTTTTTGAAGATCGCATTATCAGCCGTACAGCTGATGTCGTTTGGCCACCTCGGAGCTGCGATTTGACACCGTTGGACTATTATTTGTGGGGTGCCCTCAAAGATAAGTGTTACGCCGACAAGCCAGAGACAATTGACGCTTTAAAGGACAATATTCGTGAAGCCATTGGTGAAATACAGCTGCACACAATCGATAATGTTCTTAAAAATTGGACCGATCGTGTAGGCTACTGAATTGCCAGCCGAGGCAGCAATTTGAATGAAATTATTTTCCATTATTAACCGGAAGGATTGTAAATTCACATAAAAAAAGAAATTTGATAAAATATTCAGTAGTTTTTTTTTATAGCATTTTCAAAAAAAAAAAGTTATTTGGCGGACCCTTTATAAGTCTTTTTATAAAGTTTTAAATTTTGGGACTGTATGGGAGGTGGGCGTGTTAGTTTGTGTATGACGTCCATTTTTCTAACACACCTCAGTTTTGACATGGAATACACGAATATCGATTCTCCGTTTTTACCATTAATATTAGCTTCTTTATAGAGTTTTCAATTTTGGGGTTGTATGGGATGTGGGCGTGTCAGTAGGTGAATGACGCCCAGTTTTCTATCACACCTCAGTTTTGACATAGAATACTTAAGACATAAAATTACTAATCTTTCGTCTATTCCCAAACTTTTTGAGCGAATTGTGTACGATCGTGTTAAAATTCATTGTGGAGAAGTCATAACAACTCGTCAGCATGGTTTTGTTAATGGCAGATCCACTGTGTCCAACCTTCTCGATTTTACATCTTTCTGCCTTAATTCAATTAAATCAGGTAACCAGGTCGACTGCATTTACACTGACTTTAGTAAAGCGTTTGATAAATTACCACATAATTTAATTTTATTTAAACTCACGTTATTGGGATTTCCACAATATTTTGTTAGCTGGATTAAATCGTATTTGACAGAACGATCTTATCAAATACGATTCCGAGGAGTTCTGTCTCCTGAATTTGTTGCGGAATCAGGTGTTCCTCAAGGCAGTCACTTAGGTCCACTTCTGTTTATTTTAGCCATTAATGATGTAACCCACATTATTAAACACTCTCACCTGTTAATTTATGCAGATGATATGAAAATATACAGAACAATAAATACTAAAGACGACTCCAACCTAGTCTAGGCTGACTTGAAATCTTTTGTAGTTTGGCGCCATCTAAGTAAGTAAGTAAGAGTGAAAACCAGGCATTATGTACAGGGTGGCCCAGAAAGACCGAAGTGGTGTGAATTCCTTATAAATTTTGACGTAGAATTACGTCTTAGAGCGCGGTTTGTATGGGGTCGTTTTTAACAGATTTTTTGAAGGTCATGCAACGTTTTTGGCGAATACTTTAGGGTATACATACAGCCTTTAATACTTATCGTTCAAAGATAATATATATACTTAAATATCAGATATATCCTGCGCTGAATGAATATCTAGTTTTAGATTTTGTCACTATTATATGAAAGTCAGAAAATAGTAAAATATAAGAAGAAAAATTCATGTTTTTATATAAGAAAATCAATCATCAGCTGCTAATAATGTATTGCTGTGCCTGCTGCTTTCTTTGTTTTTGTTTCGTTGTTTATGGTTGTATTGTTTTAATTTTGCACGAACTGATTGGTTCGTATTCAGCTTCAGAATGATTCTATGGCCAAACGGATGCAGTGGGATTATCTGAGGTCATAGGCGGGTCATTGGTACTATGATGGGTTCCATGGAACATTTGGACCAAAATGGATGATTTTATGGCCAATCGGATGCAATGGGATTATCTGAGGTCACAGGTGGGTCATTGGCACGTTTATGGGTTCCATGGAACATTTGGACCAAAATGGATGATTCTATGGCCAATCGGATGCAGTGGGATTATCTGAGGTCACAGGTGGGTCATTGGCACATTTATGGGTTCCATGGAACATTTGGACCAAAATGGATGATTCTATGGCCAATCGGATGCAATGGGATTATCTGAGGCCACAGGTGGGTCATTGGCACATGTATGGGTTCCATGGAACATTTGGACCAAAATCGATGATTCTATGGCCAATCGGATGCAGTGGGATTATCTAAGGTCAAAGGTGGGTCATTGGCACATTTATGGGTTCCATGGAACATTTGGACCAAAATGGATGATTCTATGGCCAATTGGATGCAGTGGGATTATCTGAGGTCACAGGTGGGTCATTGGCACATTTATGGGTTCCATAGAACATTTGGACCAAAATGGATGATTCTATGGCCAATCGGATGCAGTGGGATTATCTGATGTCACAGGCGGGCATTGGCACATTTATGGGTTCCATGGAACAGTTGGACCAAAATGGATGATTCTATAGCCAATCGGATGCAGTGGGATTATCTGAGGTCACAGGTGGGTCATTGGCACATTTATGGGTTCCATGGAACATTTGGACCAAAATGGATGATTCTATGGCCAATCGGATGCAGTGGGATTATCTGAGGTCACAGGCGGGTCATTGGTACTTTGATGGGTTCCATCGAACATTTGGACCAAAATGGATGATTCTATGGCCAATCGGATGCAGTGGGATTATCTGAGGTCACAGGTGGGTCATTGGCACATTTATGGGTTCCATGGAACATTTGGACCAAAATGGATGATTCTATAGCCAATCGGATGCAGTGGGATTATCTGAGGTCACAGGTGTGTCATTGGCACATTTATGGGTTCCATGGAACATTTGGACCAAAATGGATGATTCTATGGCCAATCGGATGCAGTGGGATTATCTGAGGTCACAGGTGGGTCATTGGCACATTTATGAGTTCCATGGAACATTTGGACCAAAATGGATGATTCTATGGCCAATCGGATGCAGTGGGATTATCTGAGGTCACAGGCGGGTCATTGGTACTTTGATGGGTTCCATGGAACATTTGGACCAAAATGGATGATTCTATGGCCAATCGGATGCAGTGGGATTATCTGAGGTCACAGGTGGGTCATTGGCACATATATGGGTTCCATGGAACATTTGGACCAAAATGGATGATTCTATAGCCAATCGGATGCAGTGGGGTTATCTGAGGTCACAGGCGGGTCATTGGTACTTTGATGGGTTCCATGGAACATTTGGACCAAAATGGATGATTCTATGGCCAATCGGATGCAGTGGGATTATCTGAGGTCACAGGTGGGTCATTGGCAGATTTATGGGTTCCATGGAACATTTGGACCAAAATGGATGATTCTATGGCCAATCGGATGCAGTGGGATTATCTGAGGTCACTGGTGAGTCATTGGCACTTTTATAGTTTCCATGGAACTTTTGGACCAAAATGGATGATTCTATGGCCAATCGGATGCAGTGGGATTTTCTGAGGTCACAAGTGGGCACTTGCACGTGAATTCGAACTTCACGTGTAGTTCGTGAATAAAAGACACGTGTAGTTGAGTTTTGTGTTTTTACTTGATTTTTTTAAAAACACGTCAACACGTGCTTACGTGAAACTGGAAGTTCTAGTTCGTATTGGTAGCATTGTAAGCATTGGTTCGCATTGGGTGTATTTATGAACTTCTGTTCTAGTTTACTAAGTGCTCTATTTTGAAACCAGAGGTCATGAATCTCTTTTCAACTCAGTCAATGAACTCGAACTGTTAAATTTAACGAAATGGGTCTGTGATGCGGTTAGATTTAACTCTTATGAAAAAAAACGAGTTGGATCATATTTCGTTTTATGCTTTTACCCAATAGATGGCGTAAAATTTTAATTTTTGTTTTTATGTGTTTAATTTTTATACAGTGTAGTTCGCAAACTATACATCGAACGGAGAGGAAAGGGTAGCTCGCAAGCTAAATATCGGACGAGAGTGGCACTAATTGAAAAGGCATTTGCTCAGCGTGAAATATAGTTACCATACAATTTTTAAAAATCGGGATCTTAATTTTAATTTAAAATTAGTAGTTAAACTGACTGTAGCTCGCAAACTAAATATATATCGAGCAGAGACGAAAGTGGCACCAATGGAAAGTGCATTTGCTTCGCCTTCTTTTCAACTAAGTCAATGAACTCAACCTATCAAACTTAACGAAATGACAGAAAAATTTTGAAATTTTGCTTGTTTCTTTTTGCTTGCTCATTTAATCATACTTACTTTTTAACTTTTTCTTTGTTTTGGCCTCGATAATTAGTCCATAATTGAGTGTTATTATTTAATTTGTTAATTTTTGTAAGATCAATAAAAATACGTGCAAAATGAACAAAATAATCGGACCAAAGAGACAAAGTAGAAGAGGTTACAACTTAAACGGAATTCTACGTCTACACTTACGATACTATCGAAACTGTTTCTTTTTTTATTATAATTTTGTTTTTCTTTTCTTTTCGGTATTTTGTAAAGAAGACTTGGACAATTTATAATGGAGCAATACACATTTGAACAACGTGCCCAAATCGTTGATATTTACTTTTCAAATCAACGGTCCATTGTGTAGACTCAGAGTGCATACCATCGTCAATTTAATGTGCGGGTTGCACCCTCTCAGTTAACAATAAACCGTCTGGTTTCAAATTTTCGACAACAAGGAGCAGTAAGGAACCTTCCTGGTTCCGGCAGACTACGAACTGTGCACACGTTGGACAACATTGAACTGGTACGGGAGAGTATTCGGGAGGATCCAGAAACATCAACCAGGAGACGTTCGACACAACTTGGCCTCTCAAGAGGGTCGCTGCAGCGAATTTTGCATATCATAAGAATGCAATGCACAATAAGAATTCAACTTGTCCAAGAATTAAAACCGACAGATTACCAGCAACGACTTGACTGTGCAATTTATTTCCAGCAAAAAGCACAAGAGAATCCTAATTTTATTCATAACTTATTTATGACTGTCGAAGCCCATTTCCAATTAAATGGGTTCGTTAACAAGCAAAGTTGTAGAATATGGGCTACGGAAAACCCGAGAGTACTTCATCAACGGCAATTACACCCAGTTAAGTGCACTGTTTGGTGCGGTGTTTCTTCAGAAAGGATCATTGGCCCATATTTTTTTGAAAATGCACGAGGTGTCGCCATTTCCGTCAATGGTGATCGATATCAGGCCATGTTGGGAAAATTTTGTAAGGCCAGCCATGGAAAACCATCCGCAAATATGGTTCCAACAGGATGGAGCCACAGCGCACACTGCGAGGGCCACAATGGCTCTTTTACGCGACATCTTTGGTGAAAGAATAATTTCGTGTACAAGCAATTTTAATTGGCCTCCGCGTTCCCCGGACTTAACCGCTCCAGACTGTTTCCTTTGGGGTTATAGTGTTGGTCCATATTGCCATCGATGATGTGAAGCTTTCCAGGACTTGCAGCTGACATGGCACCCTTGAGCACCACTGAACCCATAACGTGCTTTTTTGTGTGACAAATATCGTTTTTCTCAAGTTTCGTATTTACCTTTTTCCACACGTAGGATCCACCCAGAAAGGGATTTTAATATTGGGAACAAATTTTCATCATATATGAAAGAAAATTTAACGTTTTCCGGTCAGATGGCCGATCCTACGTGTTGAGAATGGCAAATGTGAAACTTGAGAAAAACAACCTTCGTCCCACAATAAAGCATTGTATGGGTTCAGTGGTGCTCAAGGGTGCCATGTCAGCTGCAAGTCCTGGAAGGCTTCACATCATCGATGGCAATATGGACCAACACTAATACATTAATATATTGAACAATAATTCGAATGAAAGTGTGTGAAAGTTGGGTATTGATTGATTGATTTTCATTTTCCAGGAAAACGATCCGAGACAAAAGTCCTTTAATGTGAGAAGCTGACTTCTTAATAATTGACCACATGTCTTGGACACTCCAACCCGCTTTGCAGACCTCAATCCTATTGAGCTCACATGGAGTAACCCGAAGGAAAGTTGAAAAATCACTCAATTTCTACTCGTGATCAGCCAAAAACAGCCCTTATTGAGGAGTGGAAGAATATGGAGCAGTCCTACTGCCGAAAAGTGGTGAATCAATGCCAAATCATTTGGAACTGGTTATTGAACGGAAGGGCTTATCAACTAAATATATACTCTGCATTTTTTTTAATAATTTTGCTTATGTTTTTAGAACTTTAACTTTGATGTTGATTTTTGTTATTAATTTTGTTTTTTTATTTTTTTAAATCAATGAACTGTTAATTCATTATTCTTATAATTATTTTATATTAACCATATAAATCTCTTTTCAAAATATACAAAAACTTGCCAGTTGGACCATCAAAATATTTTAAATTTGGATTTGAATGAAATTTTTTAGTTTGTTCCATTATTACTTTGAGCCACTGTAGTTAGATAAAAAGATATGTTAACGGTGAGCTAATACAGCTCTGACACTACGGCGTGATGACTATTGTTTCATACCTGTTTGCTTGAAGCAGTTAAATTGCTTTAGGTTTTTAGAAAACAAAGTATATTTTCGAGGTTTAGGTTAGCAAGATGTCTTTGTGTGACTATTTCGCTGCCTAGGTTTCTTTTCCTTATATGGAGAAGAGCTGGACATTCAAAGAGAATATGTCGGGAGGTTTCTTCATACTCAAGGCATAGTCTACATAGTGAATCAGTATCGATATTAATTTTTTGAAGATGCTTCTTTAATTTGCAGCGTCGAGTTATGATTCCAGGCATCGCTCTTAGATATTTTTTCCTTAAGTTGTTGAATTTCAATTTCTGAGGTGAGAGTTCTGGGAATAATATTTAAGTGCATATCTGTCCTAAGCAGTTCTTCCAAGAATCTTGGGATTCACGCAATTAGGTTGTTTTGACGTGTTGCTAGAAGAGATTCCTACCAACAACACAGAACGTTCCGGTCCTGTAACTGATGATTCTGCTCCCTGTTTGGCTAGAACAGTGGCGTAGGTATGTGGGTGGTCCACGGGTCCGGACCCCCCCAGAGCCATGAGCCAAATATAAAAGTTGTTGCCAATTTATTCTATTAAGTAAAAAGTGGTTTTGCGATTATCGAAAGAATTTTATGATTAGAAAATATTTAAGATATGTTTTATGATAACTTTGTCAAAAAAAAAAAGTCTTTTATATATATCTTAAAGTTTATCTTAATAGATTTTGTTGAAACTGATCAGAAAAACCAGTGCTTTAAATATAAGTGAAAACATTTCACCTGCAAATATTCACAAAATTTTAAAATAGAAATTTAATGCAAGCACAACTGTTTTTAAAGTTAAATTAAAAAGTTTTTGTTTTTAAAACAATTTTCCTAAATATCCTCAAAATTTTTTTGTTACTGCAAAGTAATAAAAAGTTTATAGTTGAAAATTAAACCCGCTTGATTTAAATTTAGTTTCAGAGAAACGCAAAAAACACGTTAAAGTTGTATTTTAAAATTTTTTGTGCAATTTTAAAGTCTGTTTTTTCCTCACTCAAATTCACTTAAATTTTTTTAAAAATTATAGTTTGACCTTTTAACAGACCATAACCGACATGATAAAGAGGAAAAGTGAGGACACAAAAATTGTTACCGATAAATTTTACATGAAAACTTGTGTGGTCGTTTAATCCGTTCCATGTGTGTATTGAATAATTTTTATGGTAAAACTCAAAAGCGACCATATCAAGTTTATTTTTGCAAATCTTATTTGTAGCACCCATTCTCTAGGAAATTTCAGGGGGAGTGAAAAACAATTGTCATTTTAGAAAATTCCATACAAACACTTCATGGATACTCTAACAAGTATGTCTGTACTTAAGCCTAGGATGTGCGGCTGGGCTCTTCGAGCCTATTTTGACTTTGAATTGGTGTCAAATTTTCTTTTTTTTTGATTCTGCGCTCCGAAATATTTTATGCCAAATACCGCTTATGTTTTCTTGACGAACAAAACCATCTACATATTATTTGCATTAATTTCGTTGAACAAACCTCATCTGTTAATATATGAAGATGGTAAGTGCACCTGTTGGAGGCACCTTACGAGGCCCATCCGTTAAACGTATGGAAATGCATGTAATCTATTAAACAAAACTTGTTCAAACACGTTCGGTAATATTAATACGCTGCATATTAATGTGTGTGGTGGCATTTATTATTCACGAATCACGAATCAACTATCATACATCGATTTTTGGCGGCCAAAATGAAAATGAAGGCGGTCAAAATTATTTTATTTGGTAAACAGTTTCTAACCTTATACATTTTTCGATATTCTTAACCCTGTGCGACCATTGGGTCGTACCTACCCTTTGACGTTTTCACTATAGTGAGTTGTATGGGAGGTGGGTGTGTTCATTTGCAAATGACGCTTATTTTTTATGCACACCTTAGATTTGATATAGAATGCTCCCAAACCAAGTTTTATTCCTGTAGCTCAAATGAAAGCCTCTTTATAGAGTTTTCAATATTTGGGTTGTATAGGATATGAACGAGTTCATAGGCCGATCACGCCCATTTTTTGTGGTAGTCTATAATCTTATATATAAAATCAAATGTTTGTCTGTCTGTCTGTCTGTCTGTATGTTCCGTATAGGCTCACGCACCGTTTATCCGATTGCGCTGAAATTTGGACACCAAGTGCCTTTCATAGTGAGAAAGAACATAGGGGGTGTAAAAAAGTGGGCGGAAGTATGTGGGCGTGGCACTCTATAACTTCTAAACGCCTGGACGGATTTCAATGAAATTCGGTATGAAGGTTCAACTGCTCCCAAAATAAAACATAAGCCATAAAAAATTCCAAAGACTTACGCAAGAGGGCGCTTTAAGTAGTACATTTTTAAGACTAATAACTCCTAAACACTTGGACCTATTTCAATGAAATATGGTACGAAGGTTCAACTGAAACCAATATAAAGCATAGGTTAAAAAAGTGGGCGGAAGTATGTGGGCGTGGCACTCTGTAATAACTTCTAAGCGCCTGAACAGATTTTCATGACATTTGGACCGATTTTCGTTACATTTGGATGAAAATGATTTTCACGACATTTGGACATTTGGATTTAGAAAGGATGTCTAGGCTGCCTGGCTGGTGAAAACATGGTTACGGCTGGGAGAGAGAAGAGATCCCTTGAGCGGAAGGAACAGGAGAATACACGACAGAAAAGACAAAGGGTGTCGAATGAATGTGGTAAATTAATTACGTTTTTCAGATTTAAGACATCTCACCTTGTGCCCTTATAACATCTACTATTTGCTTTTTCTATTATATAGAAATTTGTGCTATATGTATGATCCTTTGAAAATTATTTTAAGCCCAAACGAACTACTGGACATTGATTGTAATGCCACATGAGAAGAAAATTATTCTGTAAATGCATATAGCACTGCACAAATACATAGTTAACCCTGTGCCGTCTTCGTTGGAAGATATCATTCACAGTGACATTTGTGAAACGCTGTATCTCGGAAAGGGGAGGGGGAAGCGAGGAGACACGCCTATTAAAAAACATTATCATGCTTAAGGATGTTTTATCATTCACTGTCTGTCAATAAGGTGCTGTCAAAATTGACGACGTTTAATTTTTTAAAGCAAGTAAAAAGAAAATTGTTTCTTGAAAATGCAAATTTTATTGCTATATGCTAACTTTTTTATAGAAAGATTTTTTACCGTCAAAACCTTAGTTTTTGAAAAGAAACAAAAGTCAGTTGCTTACTTTGTGTTTCTTGTTGCGAAATAATTACGAAATAATTACACTTTTTGGAATGCAGCCAAATCTGGTTAATTTTTGGAAAGCAATATAAATGAAGAGTTAATTTCCTAGATAGTTCTTCTTAATATCTATTTGGTCCCGAGAGATGAATTTTTTGAGTTTTACGATATGTTGGTTAATTGGAACATCTCAGATTGGATCTTTGCAATGGGTTTCGAAACCACTTCCAGCAATACTGGTGAAAAAAGTGGAGCATGAGTTATTTTACAGCAACAATTGGATCGAAACCTACTTAAATTTGCATGCCGTCATTACATGTATAAGATTGAACATGTCATCAACATCTGCTCCTGAAGTTCCCATCTTTGAGAGATTTTCAAAGGCTTGGACCAATATTCACCATAAATCATTCAAATATGGTCTTGAAGACGCAAAATGAAACGATATTGATTGTGGTGCCATTAAAAACTATTGCTCAAGTGATTTAGATAAAACTCAAATACGCGACGACTACAAGGTGTTTTTAGAACTGGCGTTAGCATTCCTGAAAGAAAATGTTGGTAACTTTCGTACTCCTGGGCTAACAAGTGACGCACGCTGGACGGAAAAAGATATTTATTGTTTAAAAATATTCGTTTTGCAGCTCGAATTCGATTGCAGTTCCAAACCAAGATTTAAATTTCGTTAAAGATGCAGTGAAATACGCCTAAATTGATTTCAATGCATCTGCAATAATCTTCTAATATATAAAATCAAATGTTTGTCTGTCTGTCTGTTCCGTATAGGATCGCGCACCGTTTGACCTGAATCCGTTGGACACCGAGTACCTTTCATAGAGAGAAAGAACATAGGGGGTGTAAAAAAGTGGTCGGAAGTATGGTCCTGGACCGATTTCAATGAAATTTAGTATGAAGGTTCAACTGCACCAAAGATAAGAAAAGGTAAAAAATTGGGCGGAATTATGTGGGCGTGGCACTCTATAATAACTCCTTAACACCTGGACCGATTTCAATTAAATTTGAAATGAAGGTTCGACTGCGCCCAAGATAACATAGGCTATAAAAATTTGAAAGACTTCCGTAAGGGGGCGCCTTCACTCGTGCGTTTTTAAGACTCAATAACTCCTAAACGCTTGAACCGATTTCAATGAAATTTGGTATGAACGTTCAACTGCACCCAAGATAAAACATAAAATATAAAAAATTCCAAAGACTTCCGAAAGAGGGCATTGTTAAGACTCAATAACTCCTAAATGACTTGATTGATTTTACTAAAATTTGGTACATGAAATAACTTTACTCTGCAACAGAATTGAGGCTATTTAAATTTCAGAAAATTTCCGTTAGAGGGCGCTTTGTTCAATCAACTATGTTCGGCTCATTCACGTCAAAACGGATGAACCGATTTTGATGAAACTTGGCAAGCATTTGTATCTGGTACTGAAATAGATCCTATGCTTTTAAAAGTTCTTTCGACAAAAAACAAGGAATGAGCCGAAGGCAAACGAAGTCAAGAACCAAACACGAACGAAAAAAAAGAAGTTTAACAAATACCAGCAGAAGCTATATAAAGATGAAAAAAAATTAACCGAACAGTATCGACCAAAACCGAAGTTGAACGAATACAATCCAAAAATCGAATGGAATTTATTTGAGATAAAATTGCATATTAAATGCATGCTTAGAAAAAACTTTAAACGAATTTTTCTCGAAATGACTTTTCAAACTGCACTCTTCGAAGATATTAATATAAAGAAATATTTTTTTCGAAAATGTGAAAATTTATTCTTATTAAAGAAAATTTTATTTGAAAAGAAAAACTTGCTTTTATCGAAAATAGAGAAATTTTTCACCGGAGGAAGATATGTGTTTTTTTTTCTGAGTGCGGGTGTCCATTTTCCTCAGAAACCAGACGTCAGATCGAGACGTTGAAGATGTCATTTTTTTGTTTTAATCACATCTGGCAGGTACAGTTTTACGGAAATTTGAATAAACACTTTCGGCGGAAGGAGGGGGCAAAACCGCAAAAAACGATAATTTAAAAAATTTTAACATTGAATTGATTATTTTAAAAACGTACAAATGAGAGCAGTTTTGAAAAGCGTCCTCTTTCTGTGCTCGAGGCACAACCCCGTGTAACACCGGGTTACATCCGCTAGTCCAATATATAAAATCAAATGTTTGTCTGTCTGTCTGTCTGTATGTCTGTTCCGTATAGGCTCGCGCACCGTTTATCCGGTTGAGCTGAAATTTGGACACCGAGTACCTTTCATAGTGAAAAATAACATAGAGGGTGTAAAAAAGTGGGCGGAAGTATGTGGAAGTGGCACTCTGTAATAACTTCTAAACGCCTCGACCGATATTCATGAAATTTGGTATGGAGGTTCAACTGCTCCCAAAATAAAACATAGGCAATAAAAAATTCCAATAATAACTATTAAGCTCCTGGACCGATTTCAATGAAATTTGGTATGAAGGTTCAACTGCACCCCAAATAAAGCATTATATTGACAAATATTTTTCTCGCACAAAAATATGCTCTTAGAGAAATTTATTTAGAATAAATTTTCATATTTTCGAAGAAATATTTCTTCACTTCTAGGAAATGGAAATATTTCAATGTCTCTTATAATGACAAATATTTTTCTCGCACCAAAAAATTCTCATTGAACAAAATATCAAAAAGTTGGCTGCGTGGGCTTGTGGGTCTCGTTTGAAAGACGTTTACAAGGAGGCGTGCACGCCTCGCTCAAGGCAATTTATTGAAACAGAAATAGTATACATGTAAAATCATAAAATAAAATCGATTTGTGGGTGTATGTGTGACAAAAGATCAAATTGGCCGACTTACGCGGTTTATCTCGTTATCTCGTTAATTTTAATTTTAATTTTAATTTTAATTTTAATTTTAATTTGAACTTTAATTTTAATTTTAATTTTAATTTTAATTTTAATGTTAATTTTAATTTTAATTTTAATTTTAATTTTAATTTTAATTTTAATTTTAATTTTAATTTTAATTTTAATTTTAATTTTAATTTTAATTTTAATTTTAATTTTAATTTTAATTTTAATTTTAATTTTAATTTTAATTTTAATTTCAATTATAATTTTAATTTTAATTTTAATTTTAATTTTAATTTTAATTTTAATTTTAATTTTAATTTTAATTTTAATTTTAATTTTAATTTTAATTTTAATTTTAATTTTAATTTTAATTTTAATTTTAATTTTAATTTTAATTTTAATTTTAATTTTAATTTTAATTTTAATTTTAATTTTAATTTTAATTTTAATTTTAATTTTAATTTTAATTTTAATTTTAATTTTAATTTTAATTTTAATTTTAATTTTAATTTTAATTTTAATTTTAATTTTAATTTTAATTTTAATTTTAATTTTAATTTTAATTTTAATTTTAATTTTAATTTTAATTTTAATTTTAATTTTAATTTTAATTTTAATTTTAATTTTAATTTTAATTTTAATTTTAATTTTAATTTTAATTTTAATTTTAATTTTAATTTTAATTTTAATTTTAATTTTAATTTTAATTTTAATTTTAATTTTAATTTTAATTTTAATTTTAATTTTAATTTTAATTTTAATTTTAATTTTAATTTTAATTTTAATTTTAATTTTAATTTTAATTTTAATTTTAATTTTAATTTTAATTTTAATTTTAATTTTAATTTTAATTTTAATTTTAATTTTAATTTTAATTTTAATTTTAATTTTAATTTTAATTTTAATTTTAATTTTAATTTTAATTTTAATTTTAATTTTAATTTTAATTTTAATTTTAATTTTAATTTTAATTTTAATTTTAATTTTAATTTTAATTTTAATTTTAATTTTAATTTTAATTTTAATTTTAATTTTAATTTTAATTTTAATTTTAATTTTAATTTTAATTTTAATTTTAATTTTAATTTTAATTTTAATTTTAATTTTAATTTTAATTTTAATTTTAATTTTAATTTTAATTTTAATTTTAATTTTAATTTTAATTTTAATTTTAATTTTAATTTTAATTTTAATTTTAATTTTAATTTTAATTTTAATTTTAATTTTAATTTTAATTTTAATTTTAATTTTAATTTTAATTTTAATTTTAATTTTAATTTTAATTTTAATTTTAATTTTAATTTTAATTTTAATTTTAATTTTAATTTTAATTTTAATTTTAATTTTAATTTTAATTTTAATTTTAATTTTAATTTTAATTTTAATTTTAATTTTAATTTTAATTTTAATTTTAATTTTAATTTTAATTTTAATTTTAATTTTAATTTTAATTTTAATTTTAATTTTAATTTTAATTTTAATTTTAATTTTAATTTTAATTTTAATTTTAATTTTAATTTTAATTTTAATTTTAATTTTAATTTTAATTTTAATTTTAATTTTAATTTTAATTTTAATTTTAATTTTAATTTTAATTTTAATTTTAATTTTAATTTTAATTTTAATTTTAATTTTAATTTTAATTTTAATTTTAATTTTAATTTTAATTTTAATTTTAATTTTAATTTTAATTTTAATTTTAATTTTAATTTTAATTTTAATTTTAATTTTAATTTTAATTTTAATTTTAATTTTAATTTTAATTTTAATTTTAATTTTAATTTTAATTTTAATTTTAATTTTAATTTTAATTTTAATTTTAATTTTAATTTTAATTTTAATTTTAATTTTAATTTTAATTTTAATTTTAATTTTAATTTTAATTTTAATTTTAATTTTAATTTTAATTTTAATTTTAATTTTAATTTTAATTTTAATTTTAATTTTAATTTTAATTTTAATTTTAATTTTAATTTTAATTTTAATTTTAATTTTAATTTTAATTTTAATTTTAATTTTAATTTTAATTTTAATTTTAATTTTAATTTTAATTTTAATTTTAATTTTAATTTTAATTTTAATTTTAATTTTAATTTTAATTTTAATTTTAATTTTAATTTTAATTTTAATTTTAATTTTAATTTTAATTTTAATTTTAATTTTAATTTTAATTTTAATTTTAATTTTAATTTTAATTTTAATTTTAATTTTAATTTTAATTTTAATTTTAATTTTAATTTTAATTTTAATTTTAATTTTAATTTTAATTTTAATTTTAATTTTAATTTTAATTTTAATTTTAATTTTAATTTTAATTTTAATTTTAATTTTAATTTTAATTTTAATTTTAATTTTAATTTTAATTTTAATTTTAATTTTAATTTTAATTTTAATTTTAATTTTAATTTTAATTTTAATTTTAATTTTAATTTTAATTTTAATTTTAATTTTAATTTTAATTTTAATTTTAATTTTAATTTTAATTTTAATTTTAATTTTAATTTTAATTTTAATTTTAATTTTAATTTTAATTTTAATTTTAATTTTAATTTTAATTTTAATTTTAATTTTAATTTTAATTTTAATTTTAATTTTAATTTTAATTTTAATTTTAATTTTAATTTTAATTTTAATTTTAATTTTAATTTTAATTTTAATTTTAATTTTAATTTTAATTTTAATTTTAATTTTAATTTTAATTTTAATTTTAATTTTAATTTTAATTTTAATTTTAATTTTAATTTTAATTTTAATTTTAATTTTAATTTTAATTTTAATTTTAATTTTAATTTTAATTTAATTTTAATTTTAATTTTAATTTTAATTTTAATTTTAATTTTAATTTTAATTTTAATTTTAATTTTAATTTTAATTTTAATTTTAATTTTAATTTTAATTTTAATTTTAATTTTAATTTTAATTTTAATTTTAATTTTAATTTTAATTTTAATTTTAATTTTAATTTTAATTTTAATTTTAATTTTAATTTTAATTTTAATTTTAATTTTAATTTTAATTTTAATTTTAATTTTAATTTTAATTTTAATTTTAATTTTAATTTTAATTTTAATTTTAATTTTAATTTTAATTTTAATTTTAATTTTAATTTTAATTTTAATTTTAATTTTAATTTTAATTTTAATTTTAATTTTAATTTTAATTTTAATTTTAATTTTAATTTTAATTTTAATTTTAATTTTAATTTTAATTTTAATTTTTAATTTTAATTTTAATTTTAATTTTAATTTTAATTTTAATTTTAATTTTAATTTTAATTTTAATTTTAATTTTAATTTTAATTTTAATTTTAATTTTAATTTTAATTTTAATTTTAATTTTAATTTTAATTTTAATTTTAATTTTAATTTTAATTTTAATTTTAATTTTAATTTTAATTTTAATTTTAATTTTAATTTTAATTTTAATTTTAATTTTAATTTTAATTTTAATTTTAATTTTAATTTTAATTTTAATTTTAATTTTAATTTTAATTTTAATTTTAATTTTAATTTTAATTTTAATTTTAATTTTAATTTTAATTTTAATTTTAATTTTAATTTTAATTTTAATTTTAATTTTAATTTTAATTTTAATTTTAATTTTAATTTTAATTTTAATTTTAATTTTAATTTTAATTTTAATTTTAATTTTAATTTTAATTTTAATTTTAATTTTAATTTTAATTTTAATTTTAATTTTAATTTTAATTTTAATTTTAATTTTAATTTTAATTTAATTTTAATTTTAATTTTAATTTTAATTTTAATTTTAATTTTAATTTTAATTTTAATTTTAATTTTAATTTTAATTTTAATTTTAATTTTAATTTTAATTTTAATTTTATTTTAATTTTAATTTTAATTTTAATTTTAATTTTAATTTTAATTTTAATTTTAATTTTAATTTTAATTTTAATTTTAATTTTAATTTTAATTTTAATTTTAATTTTAATTTTAATTTTAATTTTATTTTAATTTTAATTTTAATTTTAATTTTAATTTTAATTTTAATTTTAATTTTAATTTTAATTTTAATTTTAATTTTAATTTTTAATTTTAATTTTAATTTTAATTTTAATTTTAATTTTAATTTTAATTTTAATTTTATTTTTAATTTTAATTTTAATTTTAATTTTAATTTTAATTTTAATTTTAATTTTAATTTTAATTTTAATTTTAATTTTAATTTTAATTTTAATTTTAATTTTAATTTTAATTTTAATTTTAATTTTAATTTTAATTTTAATTTTAATTTTAATTTTAATTTTAATTTTAATTTTAATTTTAATTTTAATTTTAATTTTAATTTTAATTTTAATTTTAATTTTAATTTTAATTTTAATTTTAATTTTAATTTTAATTTTAATTTTAATTTTAATTTTAATTTTAATTTTAATTTTAATTTTAATTTTAATTTTAATTTTAATTTTATTTTAATTTTAATTTTAATTTTAATTTTAATTTTAATTTTAATTTTAATTTTAATTTTAATTTTAATTTTAATTTTAATTTTAATTTTAATTTTAATTTTAATTTTAATTTTAATTTTAATTTTAATTTTAATTTTAATTTTAATTTTAATTTTAATTTTAATTTTAATTTTAATTTTAATTTTAATTTTAATTTTAATTTTAATTTTAATTTTAATTTTAATTTTAATTTTAATTTTAATTTTAATTTTAATTTTAATTTTAATTTAATTTTAATTTTAATTTTAATTAATTTTAATTTTAATTTTAATTTTAATTTTAATTTTAATTTTATTTTAATTTTAATTTTAATTTTAATTTTAATTTTAATTTTAATTTTAATTTTAATTTTAATTTTATTTTAATTTTAATTTTAATTTTAATTTTAATTTTAATTTTAATTTTAATTTTAATTTTAATTTTAATTTTAATTTTAATTTTAATTTTAATTTTAATTTTAATTTTAATTTTAATTTAATTTTAATTTTAATTTTAATTTTAATTTTAATTTTAATTTTAATTTTAATTTTAATTTTAATTTAATTTTAATTTTAATTTTAATTTTAATTTTAATTTTAATTTTAATTTTAATTTTAATTTTAATTTTAATTTTAATTTTAATTTTAATTTTAATTTTAATTTTAATTTTAATTTTAATTTTAATTTTAATTTTAATTTTAATTTTAATTTTAATTTTAATTTTAATTTTAAATTTTAATTTTAATTTTAATTTTAATTTTAATTTTAATTTAATTTTAATTTTAATTTTAATTTTAATTTTAATTTTAATTTTAATTTTAATTTTAATTTTAATTTTAATTTTAATTTTAATTTTAATTTTAATTTTAATTTTAATTTTAATTTTAATTTTAATTTTAATTTTAATTTTAATTTTAATTTTAATTTTAATTTTAATTTTAATTTTAATTTTAATTTTAATTTTAATTTTAATTTTAATTTTAATTTTAATTTTAATTTTAATTTTAATTTTAATTTTAATTTTAATTTTAATTTTAATTTTAATTTTAATTTTAATTTTAATTTTAATTTTAATTTTAATTTTAATTTTAATTTTAATTTTAATTTTAATTTTAATTTTAATTTTATTTTAATTTTAATTTTAATTTTAATTTTAATTTTAATTTTAATTTTAATTTTAATTTTAATTTTAATTTTAATTTTAATTTTAATTTTAATTTTAATTTTAATTTTAATTTTAATTTTAATTTTAATTTTAATTTTAATTTTAATTTTAATTTTAATTTTAATTTTAATTTTAATTTTAATTTTAATTTTAATTTTAATTTTAATTTTAATTTTAATTTTAATTTTAATTTTAATTTTAATTTTAATTTTAATTTTAATTTTAATTTTAATATTTTAATTTTAATTTTTAATTTAATTTTAATTTTAATTTTAATTTTAATTTTAATTTTATTTTAATTTTAATTTAATTTTAATTTTAATTTTAATTTTAATTTTAATTTTAATTTTAATTTTAATTTTAATTTTAATTTTAATTTTAATTTTAATTTTAATTTTAATTTTAATTTTAATTTTAATTTTAATTTTAATTTTAATTTTAATTTTAATTTTAATTTTAATTTTAATTTTAATTTTAATTTTAATTTTAATTTTAATTTAATTTTAATTTTAATTTTAATTTTAATTTTAATTTTAATTTTAATTTTAATTTTAATTTTAATTTTAATTTTAATTTTAATTTTAATTTTAATTTTAATTTTAATTTTAATTTTAATTTTAATTTTAATTTTAATTTTAATTTTAATTTATTTAATTTTAATTTTAATTTTAATTTTAATTTTAATTTTAATTTTAATTTTAATTTTAATTTTAATTTTAATTTTAATTTTAATTTTAATTTTAATTTTAATTTTAATTTTAATTTTAATTTTAATTTTAATTTTAATTTTAATTTTAATTTTAATTTTAATTTTAATTTTAATTTTAATTTTATTTTAATTTTAATTTTAATTTTAATTTAATTTTAATTTTAATTTTAATTTTAATTTTAATTTTAATTTTAATTTTAATTTTAATTTTAATTTTAATTTTAATTTTAATTTAATTTTAATTTTATTTTAATTTTAATTTTAATTTTAATTTTAATTTTAATTTTAATTTTAATTTTAATTTTAATTTTAATTTTAATTTTAATTTTAATTTTAATTTTAATTTTAATTTTAATTTTAATTTTAATTTTAATTTTAATTTTAATTTTAATTTTAATTTTAATTTTAATTTTAATTTTAATTTTAATTTTAAT
>CATQJF010000067.1:5000-123290 GCA_958299015.1 Tetanocera ferruginea | reverse complement strand
TTAATTTTAATTTTAATTTTAATTTTAATTTTAATTTTAATTTTAATTTTAATTTTAATTTTAATTTTAATTTTAATTTTAATTTTAATTTTAATTTTAATTTTAATTTTAATTTTAATTTTAATTTTAATTTTAATTTTAATTTTAATTTTAATTTTAATTTTAATTTTAATTTTAATTTTAATTTTAATTTTAATTTTAATTTTAATTTTAATTTTAATTTTAATTTTAATTTTAATTTTAATTTTAATTTTAATTTTAATTTTAATTTTAATTTTAATTTTAATTTTAATTTTAATTTTAATTTTAATTTTAATTTTAATTTTAATTTTAATTTTAATTTTAATTTTAATTTTAATTTTAATTTTAATTTTAATTTTAATTTTAATTTTAATTTTAATTTTAATTTTAATTTTAATTTTAATTTTAATTTTAATTTTAATTTTAATTTTAATTTTAATTTTAATTTTAATTTTAATTTTAATTTTAATTTTAATTTTAATTTTAATTTTAATTTTAATTTTAATTTTAATTTTAATTTTAATTTTAATTTTAATTTTAATTTTAATTTTAATTTTAATTTTAATTTTAATTTTAATTTTAATTTTAATTTTAATTTTAATTTTAATTTTAATTTTAATTTTAATTTTAATTTTAATTTTAATTTTAATTTTAATTTTAATTTTAATTTTAATTTTAATTTTAATTTTAATTTTAATTTTAATTTTAATTTTAATTTTAATTTTAATTTTAATTTTAATTTTAATTTTAATTTTAATTTTAATTTTAATTTTAATTTTAATTTTAATTTTAATTTTAATTTTAATTTTAATTTTAATTTTAATTTTAATTTTAATTTTAATTTTAATTTTAATTTTAATTTTAATTTTAATTTTAATTTTAATTTTAATTTTAATTTTAATTTTAATTTTAATTTTAATTTTAATTTTAATTTTAATTTTAATTTTAATTTTAATTTTAATTTTAATTTTAATTTTAATTTTAATTTTAATTTTAATTTTAATTTTAATTTTAATTTTAATTTTAATTTTAATTTTAATTTTAATTTTAATTTTAATTTTAATTTTAATTTTAATTTTAATTTTAATTTTAATTTTAATTTTAATTTTAATTTTAATTTTAATTTTAATTTTAATTTTAATTTTAATTTTAATTTTATAAAAATAAATAAAAGTATTGCTTTTTTAAAACGTTTCAATTTGAGGTTTTGGCCATGATATAAGGATTCAGGTAGAGTTATTAGAATGACAGCATGAATTGACATACCTATGCTGTCAAAATACGATGCTGCCATATCTTGAAACCAAAATCCAACTTTTCAGTAAAATATGTAGGTGCAGATCTTAATAATTAATAGAATGTACAAATATAACAGAATTAAGAATTATAATAGAAAAACGAATTAGAAAGACGTAATGAAAGAAATAAGTAAAGCTGTTGCGAACAAATTAAGTAATAGATTAGTGATGAGTGATTTTTTTAAGGATGTTTTCGATAATTTCTTCACGCAACAAGAAAAGAGGAGAAGGCTAATATTAAATTAGTGAAAATAATGCTATCAAAAACTAAAATTGCTTTGTATATTATAAAAGTTTTTATCCCTTTTGTCTCATACAAAAAATTCCAAAAATTATTTTTTCCCCCAAAGTTCAAGATGTGGCAATATTGACGCTGAGTTTGACAGCAATGGCAGGTTGAATTCTAGGAACTCAACTCTAATAAGCCTACCTGAGTTCTTGTATCATGGTTTTGGCCAGAAAAAGTAGTAATTTTCATTTTCATAACATGCAAACTTTGTTACCTTCTTTGTTACAGAAGGAAGCTTACTAGAGGCGGCCATGCCTTTGTGAAAGTAATGGGGATTCGGAAGGGACGCTTGCATGCCTCGCGGACTAAAAGCAAGCAGGCTGTATAACATTATATATACATACACAACAAATTTTAGCCATAATAACATTTGTAGATCCGGCTCTTACTGCCCTATTCTGCTTGTTAACTTAACACGGCGTTGTTAAGAATCTCTTGTTAACGTTCTTGTTATGTAATGTAAATATTCATATTCTAACAAATCATTAACAACTTGAAAGCTTTAAAAAGCTCTTAAAGTTTAGCACGCATGGTGAAAATGCAAATGGCATACATATCAAGCGTCAGCTGTTGTTTCTTACTTATTTCAGAGTTTATTATTTCTGCAAGAAGAATAATAAATGTTACGAAGTAAGAAATTTAAAGATTGCTTCATATTTTATATTTAAAGTGATACTTTTAAATGCTAAGATTTAAAATCTACTTAAATTCTTTATAATAAAGGCGTTAATTGAAAGGCGTTTGAAGTTTTTTTTCGTTCATATTGCTCAGTGTGATCGCTTAAAAGTAGTAAAACTTACTCCATTTTTCAATATTGTTACATTACTTTACTATTATTCAATACTATATTGATATTTTAACGTATGCACATCAATTTGTTTGCTTAACATTGAAATAAAACTCGTTGTTAAGAAGCTTTCTGTCATTAACAAAATAGTTAAGAAAAGAGCTTTAAATTTTTCGCCAGAATACGAAACCTTAACAAGGTGTTAATATTAACTATTTTGTTAATGTGGTGAGCTTAGTTAAGTTGCCAGAATAGGGCTGTTAGTCTATTATAAATCAACGTTTATAAAATTACCTGTGACGTTGTTAAAATTATTTTAGATTGCTTTTTATCAGTTCCTGTTATTATCATCAAGCAATTCATATTTGGAGAATAAGATAAAATAGAGGTGAAGTCATATGTACATAGTGTGTTACGGGATCGATGTTCTAGTAAATGAATTCCGTTTTGATCAACAGCAAGCCACAAAACCCTGGGCCAGTTTGATGTAAAGGATTGCTTAAATGAAATAGTTACAAAAATTAAGATTAAGCATACAATTTAACAAGAGATTTCAATACCATAACATCAAATATTGTTGCACGATGTAGAGGCCAACTTTGAATAAGGTTTAAAAACGATTTTTTGGCTTCAGCTGACAGCATTCCTCGGAGACTTTGATGGTGCATTGCTACGGCATCATTCGGAATATTTGGAACAAATCTTGGTGGTAAGCAGTGGCTAGCTATGACTCTGTAATTATTTATAACATCATTCCAGTCCCCCAGTTCCAATTGTCCTTGTAAAGCAGTAAGCATTATAGCTTCCATCTCGCTGATTGGAAATCTTTCAGAACGAAGACTATGTAACACTTGATGATATAAAAGTTCTTTTTCAACGGGGTCGTTTAAGTTCACATAATCGTCTAAAAAAATGTGTTTTTTGAACAGAAATATATGATGTTGCCGACGGCAGTGCAAAGATGATGGACTTGTCTGAAATGAAAATGACAATAGTAGATGTGATGTTTTAGTTTTGAGTAAAACACACGTGTATTATATTAAGTCACATAAGCATCCGTTAAAAAATTTTGATATTTTATCTACTCATTCCTACACATTCAATTTAAAATTAAAATTGTGTCAACGACTGTTGCTGATTACATTATTTTTGGTCCAAATGTTCAATGGAACCCATCAAAGTACCAATGACCCATCTGTGACTTCAGATTATCCCACTGCATCCGATTGGTCATAGACTCATCCATTTTGGTCCAAATGTTCCATGGAACCCATAAATATGTCAATGACCCACCTGTGACCTCAGATAATCCCACTGCATCCGATTGGCCATAGAATCATCTATTTTGGTCAAATGTTCAATGGAACCCGTAAAATTGCCAATGACCCACCTGTGACCTCAGATAATCCCACTACATCCGATTGGCCATAGACTCATCCAATTATGTCCAAATGTTCCATGGAACCCATAAATGTGTCAATGACCCACCTGTGACCTCAGATAATCTCACTGCATCCGATTGGCCATAGAATCATCTATTTTGGTTGCATGTTCAATGGAACCCATAAAATTGCCAATGAGCCACCTGTGACCTCAGATAATCCCACTACATCCGATTGGCCATAGACTCATCCATTTTGGTCCAAATGTTCCATGGAACCCATAAATGTGTCAATGACCCACTTATGACCTCAAATAATCCCACTGCATCCGATTGGCCATAGAATCATCCATTTTGGTCCAAATATTCCATGGAACCCATAAATATGCCAATGACCCACCTGTGACTTCAAATAATCCCACTGCATCCGATTGGCCATAGAATCATCCATTTTGTTCCAAATATTCCATGGAACCCATAAATGTGCCAATGACCCACCTGTGACCTCAGATAATCCCACTGCATCCCATTGGCCATAGAATCATCCACTTTGGTCCAAATGTTCAATGGAACCTCTAAAACTGCCAATGACGCACCTATGGCCTCAGATAATCCCTTTGTGTCTCTTTATTATCGGTCCAGGCTTAAAGTACGTGAATACTATTCACGTGAATGCTATTCACGTGAACCACGCGAATGTGAACTTCACGTGAAGGTCGTGAATAAAATACACGTGTAGTTGAGCTTCGTGTTCAACACGTGTTCAACACGAAACACGTGTTTGAGCTGAAACTCTAATACGAACCAATCAGTTCGTGCAAAATAAAAACAATACAAGCATAAACAACGAAACAAAAACAAAAGCTGCAGTCACAGCAGGAACATTATTAGCAGCTGATGATCGACTTTCTTATATAAAAACATGCATTTTTCTTCTTTTATTTTACTATTTTGTGACTTAAATATAATAGTGACAAAATTAGATATTCATTCAGCGCAGGATATATCTGATATTTTAGTATATGTATATATTATCTTTGAACGATAAGTATTAAAGGCTGTAGGTATACCTTAAAGTATAAGCCAAAAACGTTGCATGACCTTCAAAAAATCTGTTTAAACGACCCCATACAAACCGCGCTCTAAGACGTAATTCTACGTCAAAAAGAAAATCCATATGTTAATAGTTCATTTGAGTTCTTAAATCGTCATTTGTGACCTCAAATCGTCCAATCGTCATTTTGTTCTAAAATCGTTAAAATGACGATGCCATCGTCCATCTGGCAACGCTGGTTGAATGTGCCTCTGAAAGTAGCCAAAAAACTTGTTGGTTTTTTTTTGCTCTCTTGCAGGAGCTTTACAATTTCTTTACAGCGTCGACACAACGTTGATAATTTCTTCACCCCTATTACACTATCAAATGTCTGTCGTTGACTCGTTGTTTGGCTCTTACAGATTCGTGTAAGAGCTTACGTGAGTGCTGGAAAGAAATCCATGGCGCAAACAGAAGCGACTCGTTGTATGCGAAGCAGAGGTATACGCTTGAAACTAGTCTTGATTCGCTTTGATGACTGCTGTTTGGGGGACTTTACTAGATCGAATTAAATCTACCAACAAGAAACTTCAGAGTGCAAAATCATGATTAGATGCATTTATATAATTTCTTTGGAGAGAGATAATTTTCTTGCTTGTGATGAGTTAAAAACTACTTACGTGCAAAAATGACGCAGCATAGGTTAAATGATCTGAATGAATGTAGAAGCGGATGAATTGCAAAGGATTGGCTGTGAAGATTTAATAAAAAAATTTGCTGCGAAAAAGTCCAGACGCGTTTTGTAAAATTTAATAATTTGTAACAATAAAGAAAACCCTTAAACTTGTCTCAGTCTCAGGAACATAGTCTCAGTTCCAGTTCAGTAAATTATAGATTAAAGAAGGGGCGGCAGGTACGATTCGGTCTAGGGCGGCTAAAACTACTAATCCTACTACTAAAAAAATTTTTGTACGTACCGTAACGACGTGAATTAATTTTAATTTTTAAATCTGTTTCAAATTTATACATAAATGCTTCAGCAATGAGTGGGGAAAGGGTATTTCCCATGGCCGTTCCAAAATCATTTTTGAAGTATTAATTGCGAAAAATGAAACAGTTGTGTGACATGCAAATTCTATCTGCTTTTAAGTACATCTCAATTTTTGCTTCATTCGTTTCATGTTTCTCAATATGTGTTTTGAGTGAGTCAATGGCAACATCTACTGGAATACTAGGAAACAAGGCTTGGACATCGAAAGAGACCATTGCTTCATCATAATCAATTGTTATCTCCCCTGCTTGTTTAACGAAATCGAAAGTGTTTAATACATTTGAACTACCAAATTTTCCATATTTTTTCATTTCGTTAACCAACCATTTAGAAATTTTCACTTATGGTGATTTTATATTGGAAACAATTGTCCGCATTTTGTCTCCTGGCTATTTACTTTCGGTAGGCCGTACATTTTTGGAACCTCAGGATTGGAAGTCATTAGTGTAAACTTATGAAGGTTGTATGTTTCACTTATCTCTTTTATAATAATTATATTAATTATATAATAAACACCAACAACTGCATGCTTTGGCTAACTATGGAATCGCCATAGCCAAACATTTAATTTAAACTTAAAAAAATACTAATGAATAAATAAAAAGGAAAAGAAACAGAAGAATTAATAAATGAAATAGAGTAGAATATAAAAAAAAAAAAAAAAAAAAAAAAAAAATAAATAAAAATAATAATAATGCGGATGGAGGATCCAATGTGGTTCCCCATCTAAGTACTAACAGCAGTGAAGGCTGCTTAATCAAACACAGTGCAGCACACATACACATAGAACTCGTTTAGCAGCATTAGCAGCAATGTAAGCAGCCCGGCTATTTATAGCAACGTTGCATTGTGGCACTTGTTGACATGCTAACAATGATATGATTCACATGCAGTTAGCAGTGAACATTGAATAAGTAGTGCACAAAATGTGGGTATAGGCATGTTGAGTTCGCTTGACATCCAAGTTGATTTCAATTAATATTTTTATTGTAAGTCAACTTTCGGGTGGTGATAAAGTCAGGGAATAAAAATTGATTACAAAATTTGGTAATAAAGCCACCTAACCTCAAGCTCCGGCTTTTCGACTTCGGTCAAATTCAAGCTCCGGCTTTTCGACTCCGGTCAAACTTTAGCTTCGGCTTTTCGGGTTTAGCAACCCACCGTACTCTAAGTAGGTCTACGTTGTGAAGGCCTGTTTTGCAGTCGGCCTTCTGCCGTCTACCGCCTGAATCAGTTTGGCCCTCTGCCACCGTGAGCACTTTGCCACTAATGTTTATACCGTATATGAACTAATTTTAAGTATATACTAAGTACGCCTGAATCAGTTGGCCCTCTGCCACCGTGCGCACTTTGCCACTAATTTTTATACCGCATATGAACTAATTTTAGGTATTCACTAAGTTTGTAATAAATATCTAATATAAAAAAAAGAAAGAATAAAAATAAAAAAAAAAACAATAGATTATTAATCGTTCCGAGCTAAAACCTTTGAGGTTTAGTGATTGTGTTGACCTTAACGTCAACTGTGACTAATTCTACGATTAATTAATCTATTTAATTTCTGATTAAGAAAAATTTACTTTTGCCCAAGGGTTGCGAGATCCCTTGGACGGACCCTGGAGCGGCTGAGCATACCTCAGCCTTCGAAACAAAAACACTCGTTACAACATCCATCAAATGATAATTCCTGTCCACTTTGTGGCATAATAAATGTTACTTCGGGTACGTCTTTCCTTAAGACAGTGCAAAGTCCACATATATCGGTTGAGAAAACAAGTGGTGCAAGACCAAAAACTCGGGCTCAAACTCAAGCTTCGGCAAACAATACTGTGAAAAACTGTTCTAGTGCTAAAAATAATTCAGAACTTCCAGAAGTTCAAAGCGAATCCTCTTTTCATCTCTCTCCCACTGATCAAAGACAGAATATTCGTAACGTAGTAACTGCTGCAGTTGGTGCGCAACAGGCTCAAATGCTTTCTGCTCTTAGTCAACAGCAAACTCAATTAATTGAGAACAATATTGAAAATGGATTCAAGCGGCTAACTTTGCAACACTTACAGCCACAACAGGTTCAAAGCAATAATTTTGGTAATCCGCGAACTCAGACAGTAATACAATCCTTACCAGCCGTCAAGCATCAAGCACTTGAGAAACTCCTTGGCTTACCATAAGCTTATAACGAACGTGTTGACAATAATAGACAAGACCGACGATTTTCAATATCACATACCCCTTCGAGTTCAAATTCAAATTTGTCTTTGCGTCCAAATAAAGTCAGTTATGGAGTGGAAAAAAAACTGACAGTTAAAAGAGTGTAGTGGAGAGAACTCAGCTTCACTCGAGTTTACTCTGATCGGTATGAATAAAGCATATTAATAAAAATAACTCAACTCCACTCCACTCATGTATTTTTTTGACGTTGAGTGTTCCCTCAGAATAAACATCGCACACTCCAGTACACTCAGTTTTTGTTTATTTCATATTAATAAAAACTGAGAGCACTCAACAAAAGTTGAGTGTGCTATTTAGCTGCCTCAGTTAAGTTCAATTTATACAAATTTCATATTTGCCATTTATTTTGCATTAAAAACTTTTTAAATACTTGTTTTTTGGTTTAATTTCAATATATAGCCTCTTTGCTGTATTTTTTATTTGATTTCGATGAAAAAGACGAAGATGGAATGCACAAAATTTTATAAAAATTGGCAGGTGACATTTCTTCAAACTCGTTGCAGTTGACTGATAATTCATTGTTTTATAAAATTTTGACTTTTATAAAACTTTGTTTTATACCTTTGGATGCTCTTGTCATCCCTAATTGTAAGTTATATATTTTCCGCTAAAGCGTTTGCAACTCAAAAGTTCTTCGACATCTTAAATTAATTTTTAATTAATTACCACTGTATCAACATACTTGTTGTTATATACAGTGGCTCACAGCTTATTTCGTGCAGACGATGTGTTAAACTTTGAAATGCTATAACTTGGTAACTAGTACTGGTAATGAAAAAATTTAAACGACATTTGTTTGCTAGTAATTATATATTTATATATAAACTTTCATTTCTTTATATAATGGTCTACTAAAAAAATAATAATCAAAAAACTGAAAAAGCGGCAAAATTCAACGCCACAGCTTATTTCGTGCACTCCACTGAATCTTAAGAAAATGTAATATGTTTGTCTTTTTTAATATTTTGTGTGGCCGCCATTTTGTTAAATTAAATCTTTAATCCATTTACTGGCTATCCATTTACTCTATTAATTTTTTGTAATATCTGGGGGGTATTTGTTGCCATTCCTCCATCAATGCATTTTTTACTTAATTTTTATTGGAAATATTCCGCTTGCGAACGCCACTCTCCAAAATTGCCCACAAAATTTCTATTACATTTAAGTAGGGTGACTGTGCAGGCGGATTCATAAGATGCGGGCAATTCCAAATCAACCATGACTGGACGATTCTCGATTTATGTTTTGGGTCGTTGTCCTGGTAGAACCGAAATGTCTCTCGTACGCCCAAGGTGTCGATACTTTGAAGCAAATTTTCTTTTATAAAATCTAGGTACATTGTCTTGTCCATAATGCCTCCAAAAAAAAATAATTTTCCAACGCCCGATGCAGCCATACAGGCCCAAACAATTACGCTGCCGCCACCATGTTTTACTGTAGGCTTGAGATGGTTATTGTTCAGCTCGGTATAAGCCTTACGCCATACATATTGCATTCTTTGGGAGCCAAAAATATTGAACTTAAACTCGTCCGAGAAAATGACGTCATTCCAGAATGTCCTAGAATATAAAACGTGTTATTTGACGAAGTTCAGTCGACATAGCTGATTTTTTTTTTTTAATATAAGATTTGTTGCGTGTAACTCGACCATTAAACTCGTTGGCCCGCAGCAGATGACGAATTGTTTCGGCACAGCATTTCTTGCCCAACTCCTTCTCAACCTCCTTGGCCAATTTGGGACCCTAAAGCCTCAGATTTTCTACGATTTTTCGCAGAATAAGTCGCTCGTCCGCTTCTGTACATATTTTATTTGGAGCATTTCTGGCCTTATCAGCCACACGATTTTCTTGCAAAAAGCGCTGGATGATGTACTGCACTGTAGAGGGTCTCAATTTTACTATTTCAGCTATTTGCGGTTGGATTTTTTCTTTTTTAAAGTGAAATAAAACTATTTCGTGCTGTTATATTGTTGTGCGACGGCCCATTTTTAAAACAAATCAATTAGTGCACTTAAGGTTTTAAGTCCAGACTAAAAACAACTGTTAACTCCGATCAGAAGAATCAGGACATCAGTCAAGATAAAAACAGCGAACGAGAAAAAGAAAATAACGGCATCACGTTCAAAAGCTTACATGTAAAAACAGTGTGCACGAAATAAGCTGTGGCGTTGAATTCTGCTGCTTTTTCAGTTTTTTGTTTATTATCTTTTTAGTAGACTTTTATATAAAGAAATGAAAGTTTATATTTAAATGTATAATTACTAGCAAACAAATGTCGTTTAAATTTTTTCATTACCAGTACTAGTTACCAAGTTATAGCATTTCAAAGTTTAACACATCGTCTGCACGAAATAAGCTGTGAGCCACTGTATACTTGTTTGTTATAAAATATTTTATGTTTGAGTTTTCAATTCAAAGAATTTTTTGTTTAAAAAATTTTCATTTTTATGTTTCAATGTTTCAATATAATTGTGATTTTAATGTGATATTAATAAATGGTCAATGAATTGTATAGAATGTCAGAAATCCAAAGTTTTTAAATATACAAAATCTCCTGTCTCTAAAATTCCTATTCCCGAAGGAAGGTTTCAACATATTCATATGGATTTGGTGGGACCATTACCAGTATCTAATGGTTTTAAACATTTACTTACTATTATTGATAGGTATACTAGATGGCCAGAAGTATATCCCCTTAAAGATATATCAGCAGCCACAGTTGCAAAGACTTTCCTATATGAATATGTTCCACGTTTTGGTGTTCCTTTAAATATAACAGTTGATCAACGAACTCAATTTACTTCAAAACATTTTAATGAAATTACAAAATTTCTTGGAGCACACAAAATTCATAGTACAACCTACCATCCACAAGCAAATGGAATCATCGAACGTTTCCATCGTCAATTGAAGGCATCTATTTTGACTTCAAACAATTCAATTCATTGGTACGACGAAATTCCTTTAATACTCCTTGGTTTACGATCTACTGTTAAAGAAGATATTAAATGTTGTCCAGCAGAGTTAGTGTATGGGCAAACATTAAGACTTCCTGGAGAATTAGTAATACCGTCAAAAAAACGCGAAACTGAAGACGATACACTCACTAAGTTACGAGATTATTTTTCACACTGTAGAACAAATATAATCCATCATACGAATTCTAACAGTGTATATGTCCCTAAAACTTTGAAATCCTGCAATGATGTATTTTTGAAGGCTTATCGAACCTCAGGATTACAGCAACCATTCGATGGTCCATATAAAGTCATAACACGAAACAATAAAACTTTTAAAATTCAAATTGGGAACTTAATTAAAACTGTTGCTATCGATAATCAAAAACCTGCATACACCCTGCAAAAATCCTCGAAAAGAAAAAAAGTCACTTTTAATATTGTCTGATTTAAATAATTTATTTATATTGTTCTTTGTTGGTTCGTTGTTTTGTTTTAATTATGGTTAACATTTTTAGGGAGATAAGGGGGCGATCTTCACATGGCAACGTGTCTGACTGCCTCAACTTGGCGAGGCCAGCATTATCCATGTCGAAATCGTCTCAAGTCGACTCAAACCTCCGCGTGGTGTCTCCTGGTAACGTCAAAGTACTATCGCCCGATAAACTTTGGCGGCGAATCTGAGCGGCGGGCTTCCTTTGGCCATCAAGCAAAGGTTGTGCGTTGGGTTTGAAGCCCACCATGTAATAAAACCATTTCAATGAAAAGTTTAAGAATAAATAAAAGAATGATCCCCAAATCTGATGACGACTACCGCAAACGAAAAACTGATAATGATTTACGGATATGCACCTGGAATGTCCGAACCCTAAATTGGGATGGTGCCTCTATCCAACTGATTGATATCTTAGAAAGATATAATTCTGATATCACTGCAATCCAAGAAATGCGATGGAAGGGACAGGGTTGCTTACGGCAAGCATCCTGTGATATCTACTACAGCGGCCATGCGGAGAAGCACGAGTTTGGATGCGGATTTGTAGTTGGCAAGAGAATACGGCATCATGTCCTGCGATTCACTCCTGTGAACGAACGACTTGCCATAATCCGCTTCAAGGCAAAATTTTTTAACATAAGCCTAAGGTGGGTAAGGAAAACATATTTGGTCCAACAGTCGGAAAGTTCAGCCTCCACGACAACACATCCGATAACGGAATGAGGTTGATTGACTTCGCCGCAGCACGAAACATGGTCGTTAGTAGCACTAGATTCAAGCATCTCAATATTCATAAGGCCACTTGGCTGTCCCCTGATCAAAAAACATGCAACCAAATTGATCACGTTTTGATTGACGGAAGGCACTCTTCCAGTGTACTAGACGTACGCACGATCCGTGGTGCTAACATAGACTCGGATCATTATCTTGTCGCAGCCAAGATCCGCACACGTCTGTGCGCAGCTAAGAATGCTCGCAATCCTACACAAAGAAAGCTAGACGTCGATAAGCTGCAGTCAAAACGGACGGCTGAAGCCTTCGCTAATCGAATCTCACTCCTGCTTCAAGAAAGCACTCCTCCGATCGACGATATATGCGGACAGTGGACGCACATATCCCACTCTATGCGTACGGCTGCCGAAGAGGTGATAGGCTACCACCGCCCTCGCCGAAACCAGTGGCACGACCAGGAGTGTCGCGACGCCACTGCAGAGAAGGACATCGCCTACAAAGCCACCCTGCAGTCGGTTGTAACGCGTGCTGTTATGGAGCGATACCGAGAGAAGAGGAGGGAAGAGAGACGCATTTTCAGGCGAAAAAAACGAGAGGCGGAAATGCGTGAGTGCGAGAAAATTGAGATGCATGGCGACAGGAATGAGACTCGAAAATTTTTCGAAAAAATAAGACGCCTGGCCGATGGTTTTAAGACCGGAGCCTCTTCCTGCAAGGATGAGAATGGGAATCTAGTGACAGATATCCAGAGTACACTGATGCTATGGAGGGAACACTTCTCTAGTCTTTTAAATGGCGACGCTGACAACAATCCCGCCAGTGGAGATGATATCCCGGAAACCCCAATTATGGATGACAGCGTTGAAGTTCCGCTGCCCGACTATAACGAGGTCTTAACAGCTATAGCTCGGCTTAAAAACAACAAAGCCGCAGGAGCCGATGGTCTACCGGCTGAGCTGTTTAAGACCGGTGGCGAAGCTCTGTTTAAATGCATTCACAGACTTCTATGCAGAATATGGTCGGAAGAATGCATTCCAGATGATTGGAACCTCAGTGTGCTCTGCCCAATCCACAAGAAAGGCGATCCCACCATTTGCGCCAACTACCGTGGGATTAGCCTTCTAAATATCGCATATAAGGTCCTGTCGAGCGTATTGTGTGAAAGACTGAAGCCCATCGTCAACCAACTGATTGGACCTTATCAGTGTGGCTTCAGACCTGGAAAGTCCACCATTGACCAGATCTTCACGCTCCGACAAATCTTGGAAAAGACACTCGAAAAACAAATCGACACGCACCATCTCTTTGTCGATTTCAAAGCCGCCTTCGACAGTCCAATAAGGAGTCACCTATACTCCATCATGTCTGAATTTGGTATTCCTGCGAAGCTAATACGTCTTTGCAGGATGACACTGTACAACACCAGCAGCGCAGTGAAAATCGGGAAGGACCTCTCCCTTCCGTTCGATACCAAGCGAGGTTTCAGACAAGGTGATTCCTTATCGTGCGACTTCTTTAATATAGTAATGGAGAAGATCATCCGAGCTGCTGACCTGAGACGCAGCGGCACAATTTTCTATAAGAGCGTTATGCTGCTGGCGTATGCTGATGATATTGACATCATTGGCCAAAATACGCGCGAAGTCAGTGCAGCATTCTCCAGGCTAGAAAAAGAGTCGAGTCGAATGGGTCTTGCAGTGAACGCAGATAAAACGAAGTATCTCGTGTCAACAAACAAACAGTCCCAGCGTCTTGGAAACCACGTCACTGTTGACAACACCTCCTTTGAGGTAGTGAAGGACTTTGTTTACCTGGGATCCAGTATTAACTCCTCCAACGATATCAGTATTGAGATTAAACGAAAGATAACTCTTGCCAACAGGTGTTACTTTGGGCTCAGTAGGCAATTGAGAAGCAGAGCTCTCTCTCGACGAACAAAACTGACGCTCTATAAGTCAATAATCATGCCCGTCCTACTATACGCATCACAAACCTGGACGTTGAGCAGCTCTGATGAAAGGACTTTGGGAGCGTTCGAGAGCAAAATCCTTCGCAAGATCTATGGTCCAATCTGCGTCAATGGCGAGTACCGAATACGATGGAACCACGAGTTGTATGAGCTATATGCCGACATCGATATAGTCAAGCGTATTAAAATAGAGCGGCTTCGCTGGCTAGGTCATGTCGAGAGAATGAACGACGAAGCTCCAGCGAAAAAATATTGGATTCGGTACCCAGCGGTGGCCAACGCAGACGAGGAAGACCGCATCTACGTTGGAAAGACCAGGCATTGGATAACCTGACGACGCTTGGAATTTCCAACTGGCGCCAGCAAGCGCACGACAAAAGAGGCTGGCGCAAATTCTTAGACCAGGCCAAAACCGACCAACGGTTGTAAGCGCCATCTAAGTAAGTAAGTAGTAACATTTTTCTAGAAGGGGAGTAATGTAGGAACATACTTGTTGTTATATATACTTGTTTGTTATAAAATATTTTATGTTTGAGTTTTCAATTCAAAGAATTTTTTGTTTAAAAAATTTTCATTTTTATGTTTCAATGTTTCAATATAATTGTGATTTTAATGTGATATTAATAAATGGTCAATGAATTGTATAGAATGTCAGAAATCCAAAGTTTTTAAATATACAAAATCTCCTGTCTCTAAAATTCCTATTCCCGAAGGAAGGTTTCAACATATTCATATGGATTTGGTGGGACCATTACCAGTATCTAATGGTTTTAAACATTTACTTACTATTATTGATAGGTATACTAGATGGCCAGAAGTATATCCCCTTAAAGATATATCAGCAGCCACAGTTGCAAAGACTTTCCTATATGAATATGTTCCACGTTTTGGTGTTCCTTTAAATATAACAGTTGATCAACGAACTCAATTTACTTCAAAACATTTTAATGAAATTACAAAATTTCTTGGAGCACACAAAATTCATAGTACAACCTACCATCCACAAGCAAATGGAATCATCGAACGTTTCCATCGTCAATTGAAGGCATCTATTTTGACTTCAAACAATTCAATTCATTGGTACGACGAAATTCCTTTAATACTCCTTGGTTTACGATCTACTGTTAAAGAAGATATTAAATGTTGTCCAGCAGAGTTAGTGTATGGGCAAACATTAAGACTTCCTGGAGAATTAGTAATACCGTCAAAAAAACGCGAAACTGAAGACGATACACTCACTAAGTTACGAGATTATTTTTCACACTGTAGAACAAATATAATCCATCATACGAATTCTAACAGTGTATATGTCCCTAAAACTTTGAAATCCTGCAATGATGTATTTTTGAAGGCTTATCGAACCTCAGGATTACAGCAACCATTCGATGGTCCATATAAAGTCATAACACGAAACAATAAAACTTTTAAAATTCAAATTGGGAACTTAATTAAAACTGTTGCTATCGATAATCAAAAACCTGCATACACCCTGCAAAAATCCTCGAAAAGAAAAAAAGTCACTTTTAATATTGTCTGATTTAAATAATTTATTTATATTGTTCTTTGTTGGTTCGTTGTTTTGTTTTAATTATGGTTAACATTTTTAGGGAGATAAGGGGGCGATCTTCACATGGCAACGTGTCTGACTGCCTCAACTTGGCGAGGCCAGCATTATCCATGTCGAAATCGTCTCAAGTCGACTCAAACCTCCGCGTGGTGTCTCCTGGTAACGTCAAAGTACTATCGCCCGATAAACTTTGGCGGCGAATCTGAGCGGCGGGCTTCCTTTGGCCATCAAGCAAAGGTTGTGCGTTGGGTTTGAAGCCCACCATGTAATAAAACCATTTCAATGAAAAGTTTAAGAATAAATAAAAGAATGATCCCCAAATCTGATGACGACTACCGCAAACGAAAAACTGATAATGATTTACGGATATGCACCTGGAATGTCCGAACCCTAAATTGGGATGGTGCCTCTATCCAACTGATTGATATCTTAGAAAGATATAATTCTGATATCACTGCAATCCAAGAAATGCGATGGAAGGGACAGGGTTGCTTACGGCAAGCATCCTGTCAAAATTTTTTAACATAAGCCTAATATGTGCGCACGCTCCGACAGAAGAAAAAGATGACGAGACCAAAGAAAGTTTTTACGAGCGCCTTGAAGACGCATACGAGCGCTGCCCCCGTCATGACATAAAAATCGTGCTTGGTGACTTCAACGCCAAGGTGGGTAAGGAAAACATATTTGGTCCAACAGTCGGAAAGTTCAGCCTCCACGACAACACATCCGATAACGGAATGAGGTTGATTGACTTCGCCGCAGCACGAAACATGGTCGTTAGTAGCACTAGATTCAAGCATCTCAATATTCATAAGGCCACTTGGCTGTCCCCTGATCAAAAAACATGCAACCAAATTGATCACGTTTTGATTGACGGAAGGCACTCTTCCAGTGTACTAGACGTACGCACGATCCGTGGTGCTAACATAGACTCGGATCATTATCTTGTCGCAGCCAAGATCCGCACACGTCTGTGCGCAGCTAAGAATGCTCGCAATCCTACACAAAGAAAGCTAAACGTCGATAAGCTGCAGTCAAAACGGACGGCTGAAGCCTTCGCTAATCGAATCTCACTCCTGCTTCAAGAAAGCACTCCTCCGATCGACGATATATGCGGACAGTGGACGCACATATCCCACTCTATGCGTACGGCTGCCGAAGAGGTGATAGGCTACCACCGCCCTCGCCGAAACCAGTGGCACGACCAGGAGTGTCGCGACGCCACTGCAGAGAAGGACATCGCCTACAAAGCCACCCTGCAGTCGGTTGTAACGCGTGCTGTTATGGAGCGATACCGAGAGAAGAGGAGGGAAGAGAGACGCATTTTCAGGCGAAAAAAACGAGAGGCGGAAATGCGTGAGTGCGAGAAAATTGAGATGCATGGCGACAGGAATGAGACTCGAAAATTTTTCGAAAAAATAAGACGCCTGGCCGATGGTTTTAAGACCGGAGCCTCTTCCTGCAAGGATGAGAATGGGAATCTAGTGACAGATATCCAGAGTACACTGATGCTATGGAGGGAACACTTCTCTAGTCTTTTAAATGGCGACGCTGACAACAATCCCGCCAGTGGAGATGATATCCCGGAAACCCCAATTATGGATGACAGCGTTGAAGTTCCGCTGCCCGACTATAACGAGGTCTTAACAGCTATAGCTCGGCTTAAAAACAACAAAGCCGCAGGAGCCGATGGTCTACCGGCTGAGCTGTTTAAGACCGGTGGCGAAGCTCTGTTTAAATGCATTCACAGACTTCTATGCAGAATATGGTCGGAAGAATGCATTCCAGATGATTGGAACCTCAGTGTGCTCTGCCCAATCCACAAGAAAGGCGATCCCACCATTTGCGCCAACTACCGTGGGATTAGCCTTCTAAATATCGCATATAAGGTCCTGTGGAGCGTATTGTGTGAAAGACTGAAGCCCATCGTCAACCAACTGATTGGACCTTATCAGTGTGGCTTCAGACCTGGAAAGTCCACCATTGACCAGATCTTCACGCTCCGACAAATCTTGGAAAAGACACTCGAAAACCAAATCGACACGCACCATCTCTTTGTCGATTTCAAAGCCGCCTTCGACAGTCCAATAAGGAGTCACCTATACTCCATCATGTCTGAATTTGGTATTCCTGCGAAGCTAATACGTCTTTGCAGGATGACACTGTACAACACCAGCAGCGCAGTGAAAATCGGGAAGGACCTCTCCCTTCCGTTCGATACCAAGCGAGGTTTCAGACAAGGTGATTCCTTATCGTGCGACTTCTTTAATATAGTAATGGAGAAGATCATCCGAGCTGCTGACCTGAGACGCAGCGGCACAATTTTCTATAAGAGCGTTATGCTGCTGGCGTATGCTGATGATATTGACATCATTGGCCAAAATACGCGCGAAGTCAGTGCAGCATTCTCCAGGCTAGAAAAAGAGTCGAGTCGAATGGGTCTTGCAGTGAACGCAGATAAAACGAAGTATCTCGTGTCAACAAACAAACAGTCCCAGCGTCTTGGAAACCACGTCACTGTTGACAACACCTCCTTTGAGGTAGTGAAGGACTTTGTTTACCTGGGATCCAGTATTAACTCCTCCAACGATATCAGTATTGAGATTAAACGAAAGATAACTCTTGCCAACAGGTGTTACTTTGGGCTCAGTAGGCAATTGAGAAGCAGAGCTCTCTCTCGACGAACAAAACTGACGCTCTATAAGTCAATAATCATGCCCGTCCTACTATACGCATCACAAACCTGGACGTTGAGCAGCTCTGATGAAAGGACTTTGGGAGCGTTCGAGAGCAAAATCCTTCGCAAGATCTATGGTCCAATCTGCGTCAATGGCGAGTACCGAATACGATGGAACCACGAGTTGTATGAGCTATATGCCGACATCGATATAGTCAAGCGTATTAAAATAGAGCGGCTTCGCTGGCTAGGTCATGTCGAGAGAATGAACGACGAAGCTCCAGCGAAAAAATATTGGATTCGGTACCCAGCGGTGGCCAACGCAGACGAGGAAGACCGCATCTACGTTGGAAAGACCAGGCATTGGATAACCTGACGACGCTTGGAATTTCCAACTGGCGCCAGCAAGCGCACGACAAAAGAGGCTGGCGCAAATTCTTAGACCAGGCCAAAACCGACCAACGGTTGTAAGCGCCATCTAAGTAAGTAAGTAGTAACATTTTTCTAGAAGGGGAGTAATGTAGGAACATACTTGTTGTTATATATACTTGTTTGTTATAAAATATTTTATATTTGAGTTTTCAATTCAAAGAATTTATTGTTTAAAAAATTTTCATTTTTATGTTTCAATATAATTGTCACTCTGAAAAATATGTTTCAATAGTTTTAGAATTTTATCAAATAAATTAATAAAAAGATAAATATGGATCATTAATCCCCCATAACCACTATCACTTGTGCTTTCCATTTTATTGTCATTAAAGTGTATCTTAAAGCCTGTCAAGCAGTTACAATGAAATCTTGACATATTTGTAAACTTAAGAAATTTTTCTGATTTATAAAAAACATAATTATATAAAATGCTTGACAATTGAAAGAGGAATCGTCGGTCACAACAGTAGATGAGATCACACTTAATATATTCCAAAAAATCTCTACTCTGTGTTCTTTCAGAGCACTGAACTATCAAAAAAAAATTAACCGTACATCAAATGTCTCAGCTGTTATTTAGAAATATTTTGTGTAATATTCATGCTGATTGTGGAAAACGGCGGATCAGTTGCGGCGGGAAAATTACTCGAACTCGTTGTTTAAGCGATTGTAGAAACCGGCGAGTAAGTTTGTTGCGTATCGATAATGAAGTTGGCGGATTCGGAGTGAAATCGTGCTATTGTTGAAAACGCAGTCCATCCGCACTTCATACAAATTTTTTCACTTTTCATCCGCAACAAAATTGGTGCGGATCTGTGCGGATTTGAAGAGAATTTCTCAAAAAAGAAATGCTTTATAAGATATCAGGGTAATTTGAGGTCGCTGAACTCGAATCTAGTGTTTAAAATATTGCTACATCGTTTTTTAACTCAAAAATAATTTTTTATAAATTTTAAAATAAATAAATTTTATCATAGAAGTTTTCGGATTTCAAAGCAAAACAAATTTTCAGATATTTTTCAAGTTGCTAACTTAATAAAGCTGTATGTACTTTGTGCATTGTACAGCCTTGCATCGTGAAATTTGCAAAATATGATGGCAAATATTTGGCAAAATCGACTTTTAGAATGTATCATATCTATGTTTATCTATTTATCGACAACTTATGTATTTAATTTTTGACGTAATTTAACTACTTCACTGTTAAAAAACTGGCACTTGCAAAATTTTTTTAACGCGCTAAAATTATGGACATTCCTAAGAAGTAAGTTTAAGCTCTTAAATTAAAATTAACTAAACTAAACTTTTTTATAAACAGCAATCGAACAACAACCTGTGACATCGGAATCTTCACCAGGAGAGGCTGAGATAAGGCTCAAATGTCTTGGTGTCGGTCCAGAAGTCTCAGGAGCAACGTAAATACCATAATAAATGCAAAACACATCACCACCAACAAAAAAGAGCTACTGCGAAGCGTCCTGACGGCAGCAACGCTGTTGTGCGATGAAAGGACCACTCGCCTAGAGCTCCATGTTGCCAGGGCAATGTATAAGTGATTTTTAAAAATTAATTTATGGTATGATTACATTTAAATTGTCTTATAGTTATATTTTTCACTTTTGTGATGAATATTTTACACTTACGCAAATTCACTCGTTATTTAATTTTGTTTGGACAGCTGAACAGCTGTTTTTCGGAGTTCGGAGTGCGGATCGGTATTGCAGTTCACTCGCACGGTTTCAACAATGGGATTCTTTGTTAAAGTGAGGGGAGTCCAAAATATAAACAAAATAACCAAATATATCCTACACACTCACACACAGCTACAAAATCTTATAAGAACCACAACAACAACGACGTCCTCTAATAAGAACAACAACAACGATCGTGTTGACTATACCAACAACAACTGCGCTCTGAGTTCTGCGCTCACAGGCTGCCGATTGTGTTGAAGAGGGATGGCAAGGGGCATGGGTAGAGACAAACAAACTGGTTTAGAGACTCACCAAACATCAGAAAATAAGCGAACAGCTGCCAGAATTTAACATTTGCAGCTCATGTTAACAAAGGTTTCATTTCCACTTGGTCCGGACCCATCTCGGCGCCTTGACAGAATTTGGTTCTAGACGAACTTGGTTTGATGAAATGTCTTCATAATATATGGTTTTTGGCATGTGTTAAGTTTTGATGCACGAAACATCCGATAAAACGATTTAGCCGCAACGAAAAAGTAGCTGAATTTCCTTGCGTTTTACTAACAAAATGTAGGCATGTTTTGTTCAAATCTACCCTACGCACATTGTAGGCATATGTTTTTGAAATCTATATTCACTTTTATTATTATAATTTGGTCTTTGATTGAAATGTAGTCGCAAATAACGTTATAAGAGACATTTCTTAAATGGGTTTTTGCGGTACTATTTTGTTTGATTTGTTTATTTTTTTAATTAGTTATTATTTATTTATTAATAAATGGGCATTTCCACAGAATGGTCTACCGGGATCGCAAATGAAAATGTCAATAAACCAATAATTTTACGTTTTATTATATAAAAAAAATGCTTGAATTTTTAGATGACTTCACAACTTATTTCAGTTGTTATTCTGAGAAAATTAACCTGATAACTGAAAATATATTTTTGTTGCCTTTAGCTGTCTTTAAGGGCTTTTTATTTTTACAATTTTTCGTTTTTATATTAATGTTATGTTCGCACTTTTCCTATAAAATCCTTTTATCAATTACAAATATATAATAAAAAATTGAAAAGATACCAAATTTAATTACTGTTTGCATGTCGCGTTCTTTTACCTAAATCATCATTTATTATCAGAACTTCACAACCGTTCTAAGCAAGTGTCTGAAAATTGTAACTTTATTCAAATTTGGTTAAAGCTACTGCATGTAAAAATCATACTAAAAATTTACTATTACAGTGTGAAGCTATTAAAAACAACACCTTTTTTATTTATTTATTTTACATTGTATTATAAAATTATTAAATTAAAATTTATTTACATTATGTACAGTTAAAATTAAAGATATAAAAAATACATGTGTTTTTGTTTTTGTATGTGTTGTTTATTTTCTAGAGGTCGTTGAAGTTGGCGTGTTTAAAATAAGGTTGTAAGTTAGTAGCTCGGCTCCAGCATTTTCAAGGCGCCCGAAAGTAAAAAAACAAAGTGCATTTTTCAGAAAAGGGTTGTAGTTGAGCACTCTTCCTACGCAAATAAAAAAAAACAAAAAATGGCATTCGTTGAAAAAAAAATTTGCAAAAACCCTCTCTTTTTGGCAGAAATTCTTAGCCGTAAAAAAAAACAAAATTTTTAAGTTTCTCGGCTTTTTATAGGTAGAGTGCTTAACAGAGCTTATAAAGATCATAATGAATCAAGATTTATCGAAATCTATCAAGCAGAACTCGAGAACCAATTCGAAAAAACTTGTTCCGAGAAAAACGCGATAAGATTTTCTTCTTTGAACGATAATATATGAATAAATGCGCGACATACGAATATAATGCATGTTATATCTTTTTTTTTATTTGATATTTTTTTCTAAAATTTCATATACGCATTCTTAAGACCCTAAGGAACCAGATTGTAAAAAAAAACAAAAAAATTATTTTTAATTTTTTACACACTGTAATAGTACCTTAATTTTGATTTGCAAAGTGTGTCGCGTTCGCACATTAAATTTAATTTAATTTAAGGAGGGACATGACATTCGCGGCAGAGAAAACAGACCTTTTTGTAAAATTCATAACTCAGTCAAAAACAAACATTTTTCCAAAATTTTATAACTGTAGAGAATTGAACAAATTACAAGAAAAAAAATTCAAAAAAATATATTTTTCACTCCAACAGTGTTTTATAGAGCTCCAAACTGACGGCAGAGAAAAAAAAGGGGCCTCGTGGTTGCAGCGCTGGGAGTCGCAAAAATTGTCCGATCTGGAAAAACAATGACATTTTTACATCTTAACAAAATTGGTTATCGTATGACCGGAGCTTTTTTTAAAATTTTTTTCAATTTTTGGTGATGTTCCAAATTTGAAAGTGTGTTTTTTCGAAAAAAAATATTGACTTTAAAAATTCATAAAAAATCGAAAAAAAAGTTTAAAAAGCTTGTTTCATACGATAGCGAATCAAGTTTAAAAAAATACAAAAATTTTTTCATGAATTTGTTTTTCTTAAAATTTTAAGAATATTTACTCAAATACAAAATTATAAAAAAAAGTCAATTTAAAAAACGGCCAATGTCCAATGTCCCCCGTTAATTGAATTTAATCTTATTTAATTTGATTTAACATGCAATAACAATAGAGTTCAACTACTACAGCTTTTTCGCACATTCTCAGCATTAATATATATGAAGCCACAATCCAGATCTCATTGAAATATTTCAATGTCATGAATTCCAGTGGCTCCAAACAAATTAATGTGGGAAAAATTTACCCACCATAGAATGGATTGGGCTCAGGGACAACACAGGACATAACAACTAACCATGCATACACAAACACAGATCTAATTACACAATAGCTTTCAATCTACTTTTGAGTTGACCTTTTGACAAACTAACATCAAAAAATGTACAGTTGTTAACAGAGGCACTCATGCGGTTCAAGGGAGCAGTAGCCATGTAATTAGTTCTACTAAATGGTAGATAAATTAAGTTGTTAGCATTTCTACTACTTCTACGGTTAGAGTTAAAGTTTACAAGAGAAAGTTATTCCGGACAATCAAATACACCGGTTATGAGTTGGTGTAAAAGACGATATCCGCAGACTTCCTTCGTTCACTTAAAGATTGCATTTTTAAAAGTTGTAAACGATCCTCGTAAGGAGGAAGGTTCAAAAAATCAATCCCACCTAAGCCCCTAAGAGCAAACTAAACAAAACGTTTTTGGATTCTCTCCATACGTTCAACATGCACACTATAACTAGGGGACCAAACTTGACTTGCGTACTCCAAGTGAGGGCGCACTATTGCATAATACAATGTTGTAGTTGTAATCATGCTATTGAATTCTTTGGCCCAGCGTTTTATAAATCCAAGCATAGAAGATGCGTTTTTACAAATGTAATCAATATGATTGTTGAACGATAGCTTAGAATCCATGCATATACCAAGGTCTTTGACGGCCTCAACACGACTTAAAGCAGTATCTTTAATATTGTAGTCAAAAATTAAATTATTCCTTTTGCGCGAAAAGGTCATAGTTTGGCATTTAACAGGATTTAGAAACATATTATTTTTAAAGCACCAAACTTCAAAAGATTTCAGGTCAGCCTGGAGTAGGTTGGAGTCGTCTTTAGTATTTATTGTTCTGTATATTTTCATATCATCTGCATAAATTAACAGGTGAGAGTGTTTAATAATGTGGGTAACATCATTAATGGCTAAAATAAACAGAAGTGAACCTAAGTGACTGCCTTGAGGAACACCTGATTCCGCAACAAATTCAGGAGACAGAACCCCTCGGAATCGTATTTTATAAGATCGTTCTGTCAAATACGATTTAATCCAGCTGACAAAATATTGTGGAAATCCCAAAAACTTGAGTTTAAATAAAATTAAATTATGTGGTAATTTATCAAACGCTTTACTAAAGTCGGTGTAAATGCAGTCGACCTGGTTACCTGATTCAATTGTATTAAGGCAGAAAGATGTAAAATCGAGAAGGTTGCACACAGTGGATCTGCCATTAACAAAACCATGCTGACGAGTTGTTATGACTTCTCCACAATGAATTTTAACACGATCGTACACAATTCGCTCAAAAAGTTTGGGAATCGACGAAAGCTTAGCGATGGGCCTATAATTGATAACGTCATTCCTGCAACCTTTTTTATATAGGACTTATAAATGATTTTTTCCAAAAAACTGGAAAATAACTTTCTGAAATTGATTTGTTAAATAATAAAGAAAGTGGTTGTCATAAAACGGAACCGCATTGAGTTAGCAATGCGGCAGGAATTCCATCGGGTCCAGCGCCAAAATCTTCATCGAGTGTGCCAATATACTTTAAAATATCCTCAGAGGTGAAGGATATATACTCCAAAGAGACCCTGGGTGAAGAGATCATATAGTCAAAATACCCTTCATCAGGATTAAAAGAATCTGAACAAAAAGATTCCTTGAAAAGATTGGCAAAAAGGCCACAAATTATAGATGGATCGTCCGTAAATCCATCAAGAGTTTTGAAGGATGAAGGAAATCCATCAGATTTTTTCTTAGTATTTATGAACCCCCAAAATCTCTTTGGATCAGACAATATTCTCAGCTTAATATTGTCTAAATATTCATTATACAATACAGCTGAGAGATTCTGAAATTCCAGAAACAAACGTTTGTAGGTTTCTAGGTCACTTGAGCCCAAACTACAGACATATCTCTTCCAAGCCCTATTCCTGTTATTGCGAAGTGCTTTTAATTCCTTTGTGTACCAAGGGTACGCCGAGTTTTTCGCAAATTTGAGGCTATATGGTACGGACTGAGAAATTACAGCAAAGAGTTCCAAATAAAAAAAATTAATGGATTCATTAAGATTATGTCCATTTATATATTCTAAAATTACGTTAACTTTACTATTAAGTAATTGATTCAACTTCAAAAAGTCAGCTTTTTTAAAATTGAATTCATAAACCTTGTCCATTGAACTCGAATTCACTATATTCTCTCTATCCGATTTATACCAAATACTCAATGGTGGATGATATACATCAGTAGTAAGAGCATGGAAGGCCCTCTTAACAATGACATTGTTACTGTCCGTAGTTAAGACCAGGTCAAGAAGTCTTTCCAGGCTATTATAAATACAACTCACTTGTTGTAAGTCAGAACATATACTATCAACGAATATATGCTCTCCGAGAGTCTTCGCATTAGATGCAAAAAAAAATGTATCATCGTCAGAAGAATGCCATTTTAAGTTAGGCAGATTAAAATCGCCCAACAATAAAATGTCGTCATTAACGTCAAGAATATTAAGAATAAAGTCTAGACAATTTGCCAGACTTGTATAGACCTCTGCACTACTGTTTGGTGGAACATATGCATTAATTATGTATACATTTGAGCTACAATGTACAACCTTTATGCATATTAGCTCAATATTAGAGGCGCAGGGAATATCAACAAAGGAACTGACAAAACAGTTCCTTACAGCTATAAGAACACCACCACCAACAGAAACAATATTGCTGGAGTGTCTGTCCTTTCTAAATACTTGGAAACTATTGTCAAACAACTCCAAGTCAGTAATGTCTTCATTCAACCACGTTTCAGTAAACGCGATAAATCTTCAGAACAATTCTGAGTTGACAGAAATATGTCCCGCGTTTTAGAACGCAATCCCCTTACATTTTGATAGTAAAGGGATAACCTATTTAGTTTTTTTGGGTCTGACGGGCGATGTTATTCGACCTTCTAGACTTATTTTTAGGTTTGAACTCAGAAACGAGAATATTATCGGCCCACTCATTAGAACTAAGAACAGTTACAAAATCTTCAGCTGCAACTGTGAGAATAAAGGAGGCGTGGGTAGGCTTATTGCCGAGTTTTTTACATGAACGAAAAGCATTTTGGGGTAATAAATTACGCTGTTCGACAAACGTCAAAATATTGTTTGTTGATGTGTCGGGTTGTAATCTAGAGATAAAAATGTTCTTGGTCCTCGAAACTGCCTTTAGAGCTATTAACCCTTTCCGGTCAACTTTTCCATTTCGAACCAAAAAAATTTTTTGTTGCTTTAAACTCAAAGATTTGGGTTAAATTAGTATAAAAATGAAAAAAAAAAGTTCTAAAAAGTTTTCTAGAAAGAGTGTAGAGCTTTCGAAAATTTGTACAATATATTAACCAAAATGCATGAAAGGAGTAAAAACCTCAAAAAAAAAACAAAACTTTTTTATGTTTAAAAACATTTTTTTTACGTTAAATCAAACATAAATATTGTTTTTTAAATTAGCGTAGCCCTAAGCAAACTCAAATTCATTTATGGCTAGGAAAAGTGTTGGTTGTGTTGTGACTTATAAAAGAATCTATAAGAATATCATCCTGAGGATCGATGTCGGCAATTTCACCTTCAAAAATGATTTCAGCTGCTTTTACAATATCACTTTCCTCGTCCTCATAATCTGATAAATTCGCTTCTATCCGGTCCAAAAACTCTGAAATTTCTTTATCTGACAATCCTTTTTTGCGTAAACTCATTGTACAACTATTTCAGCAAGCCCTGAAAATTGCATATGAAATTTAAAAAAATCAACAACCTTTCCCGTATTTTGTACAATAAATTGACCAAATTATTTATGACAATATATTGTACGTTTGCTTTTGAGAAATTTGTACAATATATTGTACACTTTTTTTAAGTTAGCAAAACAATTTTTTTTTAATAAGTTTTTTTGAATTTGTTAACAAAGTATTAACAAATGGAATTTATAGGTTTATCTTAAGCTATTATAAAATAAAAAAAATTGTATTTACCTGCTCAAAATGCTTTGCTTTGTTTGCTCACTTCTTATGATCACACAAATTCAAATTGGGCTATTATTAAAATGTAAATAAAAAAATAACTACTCATCGCATTCCAATAAAATTTCAATTTCATAAAGTGAAAGCATTCTGGATTTAAAAAACAATTTTCTTTTTTCAAAATTTTCGTTAGCTTTAATAGAAGAAGAAGACAAAATTAAAAATTTTTTTTGTACAATATATTGTACAAAAACAAGGAAAGGGTTAACTCAATTAGAGGTTGAACAGCAATATTTTGAGCTGCCAAGTTATCGCTTGAGTTTTCTACTAAAGTTTCCGGAACAGCATTTTCATTAGCTCCAGAAGTATTTGAAGCTTCAGGTAAAGCAATATTCATCTGAGGTACAATAATATTGTTATCAATATCATTTGTATGAATATTGGAGGCACGTGACGAGGAAGTGGGAACTGAAAGCCGCTTAGCCTGGGGACTAGAAGACCCACTTTGGTTGGCACGTTTGCGCTTATTATTTTTCTTCTTCTTATTCTTAGAGTTATTAATGTTGGTTAATTCAGTTTAATATAAATTAATTAAATTTTTTTACATATAATTTAATTTAATTTAATTTTTTTTAATTTTATTTAATTTTATTTAATTTTATTTAATTCTATTTAATTTTATTTAATTTTATTTAATTTTATTTAATTTTATTTAATTTTATTTAATTTTATTTAATTTTCTTTAATTTTATTTAATTTTATATAATTTTATTTAATTTTATTTAATTTTATTTAATGTTATTTAATTTTATTTAATTTTATTTAATTTTATTTAATTTTATTTAATTTTATTTAATTTTATTTAATTTTATTTAATTTTATTTAATTTTATATAATTTTATTTAATTTTATTTAATTTTATTTAATTTTATTTAATTTTATTTAATTTTATTTAATTTTATTTAATTTTATTTAATTTTATTTAATTTTATTTAATTTTATTTAATTTTATTTAATTTTATTTAATTTTATTTGATTTTATTTAATTTTATTTAATTTTATTTAAGTTTATTTAATTTTATTTAATTTTATTTAATTTTATTTAATTTTATTTAATTTTATTTAATTTTATTTAATATTATTAAATTTAACTTGATTTCCCCCAACAAATGATGGGAAACCTGCCAGCTACTAGAGTAACACCAGCTTGACCATTCATTAACACTGGTGTCGATTACGCGGGACCTTTATGGGTGCATTATAAGGTTCGAGGAAAAAGGCCAACTAAGGCTTACTTAGCTGTATTCTGTTGTTTTGCTTCCAAGGCAGTTCATATGGAGTTGGTAACGGAACTGTCAACAGACGCATTTATTGGAGCTCTCAAAAGATTCATAAGTCGAAGAGGGCGCTGCCAAAACTTGTAAAGTGATAACGCCACTAACTTCATCGGAGCAAGAAATGAATTGTCTGAATTATCAGCAATTTACTCATCAAGCGCTCTAGACCAAATAAGGAAAACATGCAATGAGAAGGGAATCCAGTTCCATTTTATTCCTCCGAGATCCCCCCATTTCGGATGACTGTGGGAAGCTGCAGTGAAATTTGCGAAGCATCTTCTACTAAGAAGTGTCGCGTCAGCCTCATTGACTTTGAAAAATTGGAAACTGTAATAGTGGAAATCTAGGCCATATTGAATTCTCGCCCACTGACGCCACTTTCATCTTTAACTGCATTTAACTGATTTAACTGTATTGACACCAGGCCATCTCCTCATAGGCGAAGCGCTCACCGCCCAAGTAGATAGCAAGGCAAACTCAACGAAACTATCGCTGTTGTCAAGATGGAAATTGGTGTCACAAGTAAAACACGAGTTCTGGAAGAGATGGTCCAATGAGTATCTTAATGAACTCCAACAACGACACAAATGGACAAGGCAAGCCGATAATATTAAACTCGGGGAACTAGTAATTATCAAGGAAGACAATGTTCCTGTTATGCGTTGGCCCCTTGGTCGAGTAGTGGAAGTATATAATAGACCTGACAGAGCAGTGCGCGTTGCTGATATAAAAACAGCAACGGGAACATATAAACGTGCAATCCACCGACTCGCTCGACTAACCATAGACACAGATACTGTCACAGAATCAAAGGATGATGAGAATGCAAGAAAACGAAGGGACAAAATTAATGAAGAGCCACCAAAGAGATCAAAAATTGCACGGCATAACAGCTTAATTACATTATTGACAGTACTGTTAATGTTGCCAATAGCATGGACCGAACCAATCAATATTACAAAATTTGATCCAAATGCAGGCATTCACTTTGAACACATCAGATCAAGCAAAATCATTACAAGTGAATGGAAAATGGTTGTGTACTATGATCTCAAACCATTGCGTACGGAAATTCAACTACTAAAAAATGGCACCAATACTATGAATCACATGTGCGAACAAATACAGCCAACAACAATATGCAGTGAACTAGTCACACAGTTTCAACGCACAAATACAGAGCTGGACCTTGATAAAGGTTTGTTAAGAAGCCATCGTAGAAAAAGAGGTGCACTTAATTTTGTTGGAAATATTGCTAACTCGTTGTTTGGAGTTCTAGACTCAGAATATGCCCTTCAGATGTCACAAACAATAACGGACATCAACAACAATGAACAGCATTTGACAAGCATGATGAAAAAACAGATCTCGGTAATTGATTCAACCATTAACATCATCAAACATGATCAAACCACAACTCAAATGGCTTTCAAAAGGCTTGAAGGAAAATTGACAGATATTAAAAATCAACTACGGCATAATGAACAGGAAGAACAGAAAGAGCATACATTCCAGATGTTCCTATCATTAGCCTTTCAATTATCTATTATGACATCAAACGTTCAACGTGTTCAAGCAGCACTCATAAATGTTCTAACAAATGTTCATAACGGACAGATTCAATTGATATCACCACAGCAACTTAACGATGAAATTTTAAGAATTACAGCACATTTGGCACCAGCCATGCAGATCCCAGGTTATCAAGGTGATCTCCTATCGATATACAAGTTAATGAAAGTTAGGGCAGCGATAATAGAGAACCACGCAATTTTTCAGATAACTATTCCATTAACTAGTTTGAATCAATTTAACTTGTATCGGCTTATACCAATTCCCACAAAAATTAACAACACTATGGTGGCAATAAAATTGTTTACAACAATTCTGGCAATCAACACGCATCGAGATCAATACTTTCCAAGCACAGTTGAAAAGTTACAATCTTGTTTTAGAATGGAAAACGAATTGTATCTTTGTGCCAACAATCAACCCACCTACAACTAAGGATCAGAAGTTTGTGCCTGCGAAGTAAAATTATTCAACAACGAAACCCGATCCCATTGTTATCTTGAGCACAGGGAAGATCATGTGTGGACACAAGTCAATGACAGAAATCGATGGATGTTTGCACTAGCAACGCCAATACAAATAACAGCTGTATGTGATCACCAGGTCTCACGAATCTTATTGGAAGGATCAGGTTTTATCGAATTAACGGCAGGATGTGTATTAAAATATCAACTCTTAACGATAACAAGCAATCCGATACTAACATCATTTACAAGTACTTCCTACACTGCATTTGGACACATTGTCGACGCAAATATAACAAAGCCAGCATCAGTTCCAGTCTTAGACACCACATAAATTGAGTATGGGCCCTCACTAATAGAATTGTCAAGGCTGCAAGAAATGTTGGACGCCCACGAAATCAACGATCTCTCCAATAAACTGAAAACTCATCAATATCATAGCTTTACAGTGAGTTATCTGGCCCTGTTCTTGGCTGTTGTCATCATATTGGCCATTTTCATCATTTACAAGCGGCACGGGAGGAAGCACGAAGGAGCTCCATCAATGACTTCTCCAGCAACACCGACAAATCTACCAATGGAACAACTTTCACGGTCAGAGATAATTCATAACGCCCAGCCACAAGCAGCTCCTCGGTATTCTAACAGCTTCTGCGTGGACATATAAAAGTACGGCTGGATTATTGAACACTCGTTCAACGCGGGAGAGGATGTTGCTGCACGTCATGTTGCAGTTGTCAACCAGTAATATTTTAATGCATTCGTCAATAACGCTGACATAGTAATTCTAATAAAAAATAAAGTTCACTACACTTGCTCGACTCAAGGTTAAGAAATGTGTACAGAAATTCTACACCTTTGTTTTGGCGAATTTCCATCTGTTGATTTAACTTTAATTTAACTTCACAAATATGCTATGTCTGCGTTATTGTATTAAATACAGTTTTTTTTATTACATTGATACACATATTTATATTTTGATACATTAACACATTGACAAGTTTATATGTTATTGATATTTATGTATTATTAACTATTGATATATATTATTAAGATTGTATGTGTTTTAATTGTATTATTGTTTATCATTATAAATAATATCATTCTAATTTAATAAAGAGTCAGTTGAAGTCAGAAAACCAAAGACCAACCTTGTTCTTATTTAGCGGCGGGTATTTCTAGTTCATGTACTAGAAACCCAGATTTAGGAACTATTACAAAATAAATTCTCAGTTCAAGTACTGGAAATTAAGCCAAAGTAACACATACCAAGTTTTAATCCTGTAGCTCACAGTTCATGCCTTTATTGTGCTTTCGCTATGGGAGGTGGGCGTGTTCATGGACGGATTACTTCCAATTTGGAACACACCTTAGTTTTGGTATAAAATACATACATACCAAATATAATTTCTCTATGACAAACATAACCTCATTTATTGAGTTTTAAACTTTTTGGGTTGTATCGGAGGTAGGCGTGTCCGTAGGCGGATGACGTCCATTTTTCAAAACCATCTTTGTCTTGTCATAAAAAACATATGTGCCAAATTTTAGCTCTGTAGGTTAAACAGACGCTTATTTATTGCGTTTTCAATTTTCGGGTTGTATGGGAGGTGGGCATGTCCGTGGGCGGATGACGTTCATTTTCGAAGACATCTTTGTGTTTGTATAAAACACATACATATCAAATTTTATTGTTGTAGGCTTATTATAAGCTGAGTTATGCAATTTTCAATTTTCGCGTTGTATGGGAGGTAGGCGTGTCCGTGGAAGGATTCCAAAAATATTCAAAAGTGCAGATTCTGGGTGCATGTGACCATGGGTACCAAGTTTCATCCAATTATCTCTACTCCTTCTTCTTATCCTGTGTTTACGGACAACACACAGACGGACGGAAGGACGGACGGACATGAATAGCTCGACTCACGTGGTGACGCTGACCAAGAATATATATACTTTTCTTTACCGAACTCGCTTCGTTCTATGCGTTACAAACGTTTGCACAAAGTTAATATACCCTCACCTTTCAGGTTTAGGGTATAATTATTCTTTATTGTTTTATACACAGTCAACCCCGGTTGAGTACTCCCCTCTTGAGTGCAATTCCCTCTTAAGTGCCCGTAGTTTATTGCATCTTACATTTTTCTGACAAAACAGATATATATTTCATCTGTTGAGTACCTCTCGCTTAAGAACCAAACTCGCTTAATTGCCTCTGAATTCAATGCACCTATAAAAAAATTGTATGTTATTTTGCCCTTTTTAGTGCCACTTGTAAAAATAATGCAACATTGTCTTAATTGTGGCTGCATACATAATTCGATTATTAATCGTTTAAAAAATGTAATCGTCCATCCCCTAACTGTCAAAAATAATTTCACATTAAAAGTTGCAAGTTTTTCGTGTTTTTATAATTTTCTAATTAGAATGACTGGAAAAGGGCGAAAGTTAACAACATTGACGATTCAACAGAAACTTAAAATTTTAGTGTTGATTGACGCAAATGAAAAACCAAAAAATAGAAAAACAAAGGATTTTAATTGCGATGTTTCGACCATTCATCGCATCCTAAGAAAACGCAAGGACGTTGAGGCAGCAGCTACCAAAAATAATTTAAAACGCAAGCGGTTGCGTGGCAGTAATTGCGATAGAGTAGAAAAAGCTCTATCAAAATGGTTTGACCAGATACGATCTGCAAACACGACTATTTCTGGTGCTCATATTTTACAGAAGGCCAAAGAATTCGCACTTAAAATGAATTGTGATTTTGAACCATCCAGTGGTTGGCTGTGGCGTTGGCAGCGCAGAGAAAACATTAAATTTAAGAAAATACAAGGCGAGGCCGCAGATGCAGACACTGTAGAAGCTGAATACTACCGCAGCCAAATCTTGCCAAACCTAGAGCTGGACAGAAAGCGGTGGGCGGAAAAGCACAAAAAGCCCGTCTTACTCTTTTATTTTTATGTAACGCTAATGGACTAATGGAACTTTTAAACGAGTGTTTGTTATTGGAAAATCGAAGAACCCAAGGTGCTTTAAGGGAAAAAAAGTGCCAGTGCCATACTATTCGCAAAACAAAGCTTGGATGACCAGTTCCCTGTGGTTCATCCTAATGAAAGAATTTGACCGTGAAATTGGAAAGCAAAAACAAAAGGTTCTTTTAATAATTGACAACGCTGCTTGCCATAAAGTTGACGGCTTAAATCTAGAAAATGTAAAAATCGAATTTTTGCCACCAAATACAACATCAATATTGCAGCCTCTGGATCAAGGCATAATACACTGCTTCAAAGTCTATTTCAGACAAATATTGATTCGGAAGCAGCTGCTAGCCGTCGAGAAAGGCCTGGCAATAAAACAATTTATAAAATCGTTGTCTATGCTCGATGCCCTTACGTTTATAAAACGTTCTTGGTGGCTTGTCACAAGCGAGACTATAACAAATTGCTTTCGAAAAGTAGGTCTTTTATTTTAATTTATTTTTCATTTTTAATTCAAATACATTAGAGTTCTTAGTTAACTTAAATAAATTTTCAAATTATTTAACTTCGTTTTTCAGGCAGGGTTTCAAATGGGACCCGAATCATTTGATAATATCGAGGAAATAGTTAATATACCTGTTGTTGATAGTAGAAGAATTCGAAGAATACGTTGCTTGCGACCAAAGCATTAATTGTTTTGGCACTCTAACAGACGACGAAATAGTGGAGGGTGTATTATTGAATGAAGAAGAAGAAGAAGCTGATTATTTGTCATCAGAAGAATCTTAAGAAATTACTGTGTCTGAGCATATTTTATTTGCTGAGGCCTTGAATGCCCTTAGCATTATGAAAACATTTACGGATAACAATAATATTCAATGTGAAGAGCTTGAAACTTTGGAGGAAAAGTTATTTAAGAGCAAATTTAAAAATTGCCGACAAAAAAAAATTTCGGAATTCTTTTTAAATAATTAAACTTTTTCTGTATTTACTTAAAGATATTTATTCCTTATTATTTATTGAATAATTTAACTGTAAACAATTGATCTCATATTGCAGTGTAATGTTGTTTTTATTTTTTATAATGAATTTTTATAAATAAAATGTTTGTTTAAAGAAACAAGAAACTCGAGGCAATTTTTTCTATAAGTACCTCGAGGTACTTAAGCGAGTTTCTTTTAAGTGCTTTTCCCGCTTGAGTACCTCAAAAGTCTGACAGATTAAGGAGAGGTACTTAACCAGGGTTGACTGTACATTAAGGTGGGTCACCAAAAAAAGTTTGGATTTACCACCCCTAATATGAAAGCTTATGTTGAGAGGATTTCAGAACAATAATAATTTTTTTTTTTGGTGAACCCAAAATCTGCCCTAAATGGTATTTTTTGTATAACTTCGCCAGTTTTAACCCGATCTTGAAAAAAGTATACCGTTGAAAAGGTCTCAGGTTCTGATAACAATTTTACCTAGGAATTCATCTTTGACCAAATATTTCAATTTTTCGTCGTATTTCCTCAGTACCCCCAAAACTTTAAACTTTTTTTAAGATAATAAAAGTTCATACAAAATCATTAAACTTTTGTGAAAGAACTATTAAATTTCATTCGTAGGAAAAAAAGTTACAGCGAATCAAAATTTCAGTGAAGTTCGTCTTCGCTTTTGGACTTTAGCCTTCGGTTCATCTTCGTATCCCCTCGGAATGACTTCGTTCAACTTCGGTTTTGTTCGTTAGTATTCGATTCATCTTCGTTTAAATTCATATTCCTATATCAAAACTATAGGAATATTTGTTCGTTACGTGCCTTTTGGTCACAATTGGTTTATAATATGAAAGTTTTCTATGCTTGGCGACACTTACGGTACCTTTAAACTGAAGAAACAGAAGATACTCAATAACATCGCGAATAGACGGTAGTTTTGTTAAGTTTGTGTTACTTTTCACGAAAAGCATTTTTTAGGAATAGCAGATAGTTTGTTTTTTGTACTGATGATATTTTGTTCACAGTGTGTGAGGTTGTGTGCTTTTTCTTATAGTTGCTGCTTTGATTGTTGCATTGTTTTTTATGTAATAATATGTTTCTGGCTAACGACTAGAGCGATTTTAATGATACGAAGATTTTCTGACCTAGGAATACAAGATAGACTTTTAGAAGTTATAAAAACTTTCGATAGAGTAATAAAATATATATGGCTCAATAACGCCTGAACGACTGGACCGATTTTAAAGAAATTTGGTTTGAAAAACGAACCCAAACGAAGATGAATCGAATACTAACGAACAAAACCGAAGTTGAACGAAGTCCGAAAACAATGCATTTTTTTGTGAATTTGTTTTTATTTTGCTTCGATATAATGCGACGTTGTTTCCTTACTATAATAGTTCAACTTTTTGATTAATTTTAACGATTTTTCAGAGCCTGCTTCATATTCCTTGATAGATTTTGAACATTTTTAAAAAATCCATCCTCCAACAAATGCCGAAATGAGCGAAGGAAGATTTTGAAAATTTTTGTGACTCGCGCATTCATTGCTTAAGCATTTGAAAAGCGATGCATTTTCTCAAAAACACTTGGGCGAATTACTAGTGCATCGCAAAGTTCACTTCTCTGCCAACCGTCTTCCAAATGTTTGCAGGGAAATGATTTAAAATTTGAGTGAATTCTCTCCTCAGTTGAACACGACCTGCCAGTGATGCTAATCGTGCAGCCAATCGCAAGAATATCCAATAATTTGACATGTGACATCTCGAATCACGTGACACATAAGAGTATGCAACAATGTATATAACTTTGATCATTGAAAGTAATTGTGGTTTGTTTTCAAAAGTAAAATTAAGCAAGTCAGCATGGAAAAGTAAGTTGATGAGCACTCCGCCACACATAAAAAATTCTTCACTTGTTTCACTTGATTTCACTTTCTCACCTACTTATCTTTCTCCCATTTCTGAACCAAGGCAGGTTTGACCAAAGATAACAAGATAGGAAACTTCTGTGGGGAATCCGAAATCACCAAAAAGTAAACACACATATGAGAAAAATTTGTTCACCTCGAAAGTGAGGTGAATATGCCAGTTACTAATTTTAAACTTAACTCTTCCACCATATTTTATGCTGATTGACTTCATAAGGACAACAAAAATTTGTAAAGTGCACTAAATATTGTAAAAATATTTACTGCTGTCGTTTAACTTCATGTTAAATTAAATTCTATACATGAGAAACCATATTGTTTTCTTTCGAAAAGTCAGCTGTTGAATTTATGAATGAAATAAATTCTTTCCATTCTGTTGTCAATTGTAGTGTTGCCAATTTATCTTTTTTCGGGCTATAGCTTTTATCATGAAAACAACATAACTGCGACCACATGTGCAAGAAAAAATAGTTAATGACAGTGAAGTTTTTGGTGGTTTTGTTTTTGGAAATGTACATATATAAAAAAATAATTATTAGACCAGAGACAACATTGCTATGGAAATTTGTGGTGTATTTTTAAAATTCATATATGGGAAAAATAGACTTTTTGTGGTAATTTGGTTGGCAACTATGACTAAACCGTACTTAAGTCATTAAATGCAATTTGTCAGACAATAAATAATTTAATATGTTATAAATTTTAAAAAAAGTTTTAAAAAATGTAACGTTATAAAGCAGGTTTCTATCATACTACTGCTTCTTTCATACTTCGCTTCTTTGCGAATACTTTCATTGTACTAACGAATTTTGCAAGAATGGGAAGCGTTTGTTTTCAGAATTCGTGATCCAAAAAGGCCAAGTAAGTAATCTGAAGAATGGCGCAGCAGGTGCAAAGCAAATGTCACCATTAAAAACATATTTGAAAAACCGCCATTTCAATACCAGGAGCGTCAAATCAGCTTGAAGAACAGGGCCTGCGTGCAGGACATCGCACAGTGGGAAAGTTTGTATGGAGAGGCGGAAAAAAATCAATAACTTTGAGCCCCGTTAAGGTATTTCAACAAAATTTCGTAAGCATGCCTAGGTGCTGTGTACCCATTGTCGTACCAAAAATTATGATTATCCGCCTACTGCTTCATGCATTAAAACTTACTAGTAAACCTGTTGCCCGAATTCGAGCAATTCAATAAAAATTTAGTGTTAGAAACATTATAGATGTTTAATATATGATATTCTATTCAAGAAGTTATTATACTTAATAACGATATATTCAGTCTCAATAATGATATAAAAGATCATTATCTGAATGGTTTGACTTGAAACGCACGATCTGACACTAAATTTTTAATGTAACTGTCAAAATACGAAGACGGTTACACTTATATTACTAATGAGACAAACATTATTACTATTCGAAAACATCACAGCTCAACTCTTCCAGCTATAAAACATAACTAATTTAAAAAAAAAACGCAGTGAAAAAAAAATTTAAGACATAATCCTAAGAGATATTTCAGAAATTAATAAAAGGTACTTACAGAACACTTACAACATCGATTTATAACACCTTTAGATGAAAAAACGCCAAAAAACCCAAAAAAAAATTTTTTTTGAAAACCGTTGAAATTTGACTGACTTGTTTGCTCGGAAAGTGGAATTTTTTGATTTTGGAACTGCATTTTTCGGACAATTGACATTTGAGGAATGCATAAAAGATAATTTTGGTTAAAAATTTTTAGTTTTGAAAAAAATTCAAATTCGATCAATTCATAAGCTCTTCTCAAACTAAATTTCAAATCGATAAAATAACGGATTTTTGTACAAAAATTTTATTTCTGTTTTAAAAGGTTGGGAACCCCCTGAAGTGAAATCACAATTTTTAAAAGTGGTTTGCACATATACAGCCTAAACCTGATTTAATGACATCTAAATCGATAGAATCGATCCATTGGTCTGGTCTGGGAGGAGTTGAAGTCACAAAAAAAACCTTAGCCTATTAATTATATAGATGTTTTTATTTTGAAATTTCAATATATAACGAAGTAAGTGTTTTATATAATTATTTGATACGCGAATTTTAGTTATTTATTACAATACTCACAAAATATAGAGATTTGGTCAACAAATTCATTGGTTTTCAAATGTTTTGTATTGGCTTCAATGAATTAAAAACCAAAATTTAAATGCAGTAACAGTAACAGTTAAAAGTATACAATAGTTAATAGTAATAGTACGACCAACAAACATAATTTACCATCCTATATTCCTATAACTCCTTTTAAGCTTAAGGTATTGCTTAATTAGCACAAGCTTAGCCAATAAATAACCGGTGTTTCTCGTATGAATAAAGGTTTAAGCTATTGCTGATTACACACAAAAACAGTTGTGTCTTGCTTGCACGTGTTGTTTAATTTTGTTCCTATGAATGAAATGTACGTTCTTTGTAAACGATAAAACTTCCGAAAATCGTTATAACTGCATTATTTTCGCATATTATTAAAGATGTTCTTGCTTATATTAAGAAACTGAGCTATTTTCACTTCTGAATGTAGTGAATGACAAATTAAAACTTACTTCAACAAATGCAAGCAAGAATCTAACCATCTACTTACCTCCTCCAGTAATTAACTTATTCATTTTTTGATCAAACTCCACAAAATTAAGGGTTTTCGTGTTAAGTTTAAATGAATTGTGCTCTATTGCATAGCAATTATGTTAAATACACGGTTAAAAATCTTGGGCTAAATTTTAATCTTTTTTGGATTACATATAGGACACGACCAAAAAAAGATTACTTTTTAATCCAATGAAAAGTTTTAAATTTTCCAATCCAAAAAGGACTTATTTTTAATCCGCAAAAAGTTTAAGATTTTTTAATCCAAAAAGGAATAATTTTTAATCCGCAGAAAGTATAAAATATTATAATCCAAAAAGGATTAGATTTTAGTCCAAAAAAGTAAAAAATATAAAAGGATTACTTTTTAATCCACAAAGGTGAGAACTCGTGCGAAAAAAAGCTAAGAGATAATTCTCACATTTCATAAATCTACGAAGAAAAGTTATCCTTTGACCTCCATAAGCATGTATATATATATTAAAAAAATTCTTAAACTTAATTTATGCTAAATTTTGCATATTTCTATTCGAGCTAAAAAAAACTTATTTTTTTTTGTCGCGTACTTTGAACTAATTTGTACTAAATCTTGCCAATATTTTTATAAAATGTAGCACTCTTTCATCGCGTTAGAACACTTAAAATACATATCGGTTCTTTTTGTTTCTTTCTTGTTTTTCGAGTAATTAAAACCGTGCGAATGTCGCGTCCGTGCCAATGGCTTTTCAGCTGGAAAGCTACATAATATTCAGCTTTTCGCCATAGAAGAACTGTCAACTAAAGTGCTGCTTTTTGTTGGCTTTTCAGCCAAAACGCCTTCGTGTGAACATATTATTATATTGCCATCAACTTCACTATATATACATTAAGGGTATTCATGCAAATGGGCAATGCCCTTATAAATGATATAAACCGTATAAGTTTATCAGCCTAATAAATTAAATGTATGGAGAACCGTTTACACAAACCAGATATATCACAAACCAGCAGTCAGCTGTTTATATGTATGCTGAAAGTTGACTGTTAACAAGTTAACAGCTGACATATCTCTCCAAATGCACAATCGACTGATAAAAATAACTAATTGCCCAAAATACAAGCTTGCCGCTTTGCATGAATACCCTTATTATGTATTATGAAACACTGCTCAATGTAATAATGAATATAATAATATTTGGGTTCAGATTTTAAGAAACAATTTGTTTCATTTAATTAAAAAATAAACTTCGGATGCTTTAACAACATTAACTATTATATTAAGCGTAAATTTCGTAGCAGTAGTAGTTTTCAATCTTAGGTAACATAAATAATTTTTCCTGAAAATACTACCTTAATGTAAATTTGTAGTCCAAAAATAGTCTTAAACTTAAACTTTTTTGGATTAAAAACAAATTAAACTTAAGTATGGAATAAAAAATAGTACTTTTTGGATTAAAAATTCCTTTAAACCAAAGTTTGGATTAAAAACTAGTCCAAAATTTTTAACCGTGTAGAAAAAGTGATTGAAATTGAGGTTAGGTTCTTAAAACTAATTTTTACGCCAAAACGGCAGATAGAAGCAGCTAAAAACATATGAGTTGATTTAAATAGATCGTAATTATTATCCAGATATATGTCACCATTTGCCGGAATGAGCCGCACGAAAGATCGGGTCCACATAAGTTACATTTTTTTTAAAAAAAATACCAGAATATTTCTATGTAAAATTCTTAAAACAAAGCAAACATAGGCTTTATATTTTGGAGGATATAACTTAAACAAACATTGTTTTATGAGAAGCCAATAGTAGTTTCAATTTTTTAATGCTTGGTTTGGTTAATAATTGACCTTAAAGATATGCATTTTAGTTACTTAAAAAAAAAATTTATATTTTTCAAGTTTGATGTCCTTTTTTTTGTAACAAAATGATCAAATCCTGAGAAAAAAATTATGGTGCTCTATTCAGTAATATTCCTTGTTTGCAAATCTTAAAGAAAAATTACCATTTTCTTATGTTGAAAAATTATATTTAATGCCACTAATTTCCCACTGTGCATCGTTCAAGCTGACCCCATTCGAGGTGGGACTTAACGCATTAAATACTACCCGAACCTTTGTTGTAGTGCTCTCTGGCTTCATTACTGCGTGATGCGGCAAATAATAATGAGATGGAGACTTTTCAAATTTTGGAGCTGCAACTTTTTCCATGTGACCCAATTTGAGGTACTCATTCACCACCACTTTTAGCCCACTGCTTGAAAGCTATACCTCGCGAAAATCCCAGATTAATATCATCAAGGAATTCATTTTTGAATGGTAAGGTAACTATGTATCGACCTTTGTTATCGCGTTTTGTGGTTTTCTGATAGTTTTCCTCACAAAACTTATCAGACTGGGATAAAAATTGTTTTTTAGGTAGTTCCTCCAACTCCCAAAAACGTGCGATCTGTTGATCGATCGCAACTTCACTATAATGGCTCAAACATGTTGTAAAGCTGGATATTTCGTTACAAGCCTGTGAAAATCCAGCCGAAAACTGTTTCTTGCGCCAAAAGTGATCCAAGAATATTGCGTTGAATGCCATCGAGAATGATGGCAGGGTACAAATCGCCACCGATAAGTACGTCAACTTGATCACTTCTGAAGAAGTGCGGGTCTGCCAGTTGTAAATCCGGCAAACTCTTGCACAAAGAAGGATCAATGGAGCATGACGGCAGATTCCCAGTTAAGCGTGACAGCACAAATGCTGTAGCTTCTATTTGAAATTGCCTATTAATAGGCGAACTGAGAATTATTTCGCAAGCTTTCGTCACTTGCGCTGAAACTGCGTTATTAAGCCCCGAAACTTGAGCGCTTACGGCTCTTGTGGGTCACTTCAATAGCTTCTGCAATCTTTCAGATACGAACGTACCTTCAGAGCCAGAGTCGATCAGAGCTCTGGTTGTGTACGCAGATCCTAGGTGACACACGGTCACCATTGCTGTACCAAGCAATACGTGCTTGGTAGTGGTAGCGAAGCATGATTGAACGTCATTGCTAGTGGACTGTATTTTGGTAGAATGGGATTGTGTGTTAGAGCCCGGGGGGTCGGGTCGAGAGCTCGACCTACTTGAGTCAACACTCGAAGTAGGGGAATGGGGTGGAGTCGAGTCTCGATGCAAGAGAGTATTATGACGTTGTTTGCACATCACACACGAATACTGACTTTTGCACTCTTTCACCTCATGAGAATAGGCTAGGCAATTGAGGCAAAACTTATTTTTGCGAATCATTGCTAGCCGATTTTGAGTATCCATTCTCAGAAAACGGGGACAAAAGCGAAGTGCGTGCTGTTCGGTAGAGCACAGCTTACAATTCGCTGAAGTAATTTTAACTTGGTAGTTATTTAATTTTTTACCAGATGAATTGCTCTGGTTTGGTTTAGAGTTGGAGGAAGATGTGGTGAAGTTTTGTCTAGGTATTGCGCCGCTAGAGCTGCGAATATCAGACACGGTTTCAAGAGTTTGAAACCGACTGGTGAGGAAGGAATCGAGATCAGTCCGTTTCGGTATTTCATTTTTATTCGAAATAGACTGCTCCCATAAGGAGAGCGTGACCTCTGGCAATCTTGTCGAACATTGGTAAACAAAGATTGCATCCCAGTTATTGATATCAATGTTGTGCATTTTTAGAGCAAAAATACAACCATTGATATCTCTTTGTAGTTTTTTAAGTTCTGTGCCAGATTCTTTTGGCACATGGGGTAAATTAAATAATATTTTTAATTGGCTGTTGACCATGATACGCTTGTTTTCGTATCGGTCAGATAAATCTTGCCAAGCTTTTGCAAAACCATCATTGGTTAAAGGAGATTTTCGTACAATTCCTTTTGCTTCTCCCCTAGTTTTTTGATTTAAGTGGAATAACTTTTCCACTGACGTTAGCCGCGAGTTCATTATGTAAATGGCCGTAAACATGTCTCTGAAGGACGGCCATGAGAGGTAATCACCACTGAAAACCTCAGTATCGCATGGTGGCACAGGCATGCTGTGGCCCATGACTGCCGCCGGCTCTGAAACAATTGTTTGCTTCGAGGACTTATTCTGAGAAAACTCAGATATTCTTCCTGCTACCCGTATATAGGATTGATAGCAGGCGCGATACTTTTTTTTAATTGATTCAAGATCTGAATCGTCGTCATTGAACATTTTGTCCAAACAAGCATCATATGCGGCTTTAACTTTTCTCCACTGGGCTTTTAGCTCTTCACTTTGAGCCTCCAGGGAGAAAACGTCATGAGTTTCCACGGCATTAAAGTCCGTTTCAAACTCTACCAGCACATCAGACAGACGTGCTGAATAAATGCCTTTAAAGCGGTCATTTTATTTTGTCTGGTAATAATTTAATTTTTGTAATAAATGATATACGTAAAAAAAAAAAAATCTATAAATATATAGACAAATGCGAACAACAACAAGTAAAATATTTATTGTTTTTTTTTTTTAATAAAATATATAATTATAAATAATATATATATATATGTCTATATATATTGCAGTAAAACCCAAAAAAACCAATTAATAAAAGAAATTAAAATTATTTTGTTTAATTTATTTTATTTTATCAATAAACAGTGACAAAAAACTTTTTTTTTTTTATAAATTTCTTTTTTATTTTTAATTTATTTAATTAATATATTATTTTATTTTTTTTTCTTTAATAAATTTGTGCTTGCAAAATATTGTGTCTTGCCCACAGTGCAATTTTCCTATGAAAATAGACTCAGTCAATTTTGATTGCAAATTGATGCCTTAGTCCCACTGTGCAGCTTATATACTTTCTCACTACAAGTATATGCAGCCGGCTAAAGAGCTGTGTATCAAGCGCAGCAGGCACGAGATGCAGTCTCAGCTTTGAACGCAAACAATTAAATTGAGTGCGTGAGAGAGTAAATACTTTTTAAACACAACTTGGGGTTGCTTTAGCAAGCACAAAGCACGGTTCTGGCGTCGATCGCTGCGGACACCGCACAAAGAAGAATGCAAAAATTGTTGAACAAGTGTGCAGAAATGCTGCTGAGACTCTTGCTCCGTACAATTTTTGCCTGTTTTTGGCTCCAAAAATATCAACTCAGCCCAGTGTACTGATATTTTTGTTTTTGTAAGTTTTACAAAAAGACACAAGTTTGACTTTTTATTTAAAGTCAACCGTGAGCACAAAAACTTTTTTTTTTTTTTTATATAAAGAAATAGACGAAAAATAATTCTTCGCAAGTCTGTCTCAAGTTCAAGGAACCTTGTACATAAAGTTATATATGTATATATGGTTTTCCCACCAAATTTTTTGGTTAAGACCGATATATATCACTTTATATACAATACTAGCTGGTACCCGGCGCGTTGCTGCCGTCCTAGTCCAACGCCTGTTCAAGTTTGCCAATATAAGGCCATCAACAAATATAAACTCCACTCCAATATAAAAAATTATCTCATATAGGCGGAGCCACACTCCTTGTCTTACACCCGTTCTAGTTTTTGAATATTTCCCAGTACACAGAAAAAATTTTGATTGGTAGATCTAACCAAAAAGTAGATTAAAATTGTAGATCTAACCAACCTAGGAAAAGTGATTAATTTTACGGAAAAAAATTGTTAATTTCTTTGACTGTAAAAAAAGTAAAACTAACCCCGAAAATAGTAATTTGCCAATTAAAAAAGTTATATTGGTAAATCTAAAAAAACGTATTTGGGGCATTCCACGAAAAGCGGTATATTGTAGCAAAAAAAAAAAAAGCAAAATTTCTAATTTTTAACAACAGGGCATGAACCTACATGAGTTAAGTCCCTAATGGTACAATATCTTTTTTCTGGCTCATCACTGCAATAATAAATATATATATATATACTTATGATATCGTCAAAGAGATAAATGCTAAAAAGTAACTCAAAGTTTTTCTCAATTTTTCCTTTTATATACGTAACTAATTGTTATGTAATTGATTTTATTCAATATCGCATATCGTGTTGTTACTATCACAACCTTCATTTCTCCAAGGAATAGTTCCATTTGAGTAAAATCGATAACATTATAATTGGTAAATCGATGTCGTGTACGTCACGCCAAAAAGATATATATTGTTATCACTAGAGTAAGAGTGAAGGTGGAATTTTTTCACATTACTACTAAACAGACAAAGTGTCAACAATTGTAAAACTACTGAATGTCCAGTAGTTTTTCATTTTTAATGTATTTAAAATTAGCAGTTAATTATTTGTCGCGTACGTCACACAGTTAATGGAAGTTTTTGCGTAAGGACAATATGGAAAAACAACAAAAGTTGCAGAATAACGTGCTATCAATTCTAGATGAATTATAAACGCAGATTTTAAAAATGGTATTTGTTTTTTATCATCAGTTCGAACTTAGGAGTTATAGGCAAAAATCTGAAAATTTTTATTTTTTTCAATAATTGCACTATATCTTTTAAATGCGGAGACGGATTTCGATCGTATTTAAATTTTTTATATTTAAAATATAAGTTATTTCAATTTTTTGAACCCAAAGTTGAATTATCTTCTTTAGTTTGCGAAATATGTTCCTTGAAAGCCGAAAAATATTAAAATTTTAATATATTTTGAGACTGTAACTTTTTATCCTCTCTTAAATTTTAAAAATTGTTTTTTATATGGTGTAAAACTCTTTATAAAAACTTTACAGAAAACTTTTTATCAAAAATATATATTTTTTAGCTCAATCTTTGGCAGTTTTAGAGATATTTTGAAAAATGTATCAATGTACCAAATAGCTATCCTTGAAACAATATAAACCAACTTACAGAGTTTTTCTAATAGTGACACGCCCCCATGTGAGTCCCACCAACTTTCTTAATCGTGATTTGTAAAAATTCTACCTACACCTTTACCGAATTTCAGTACCCTTGTATGAATATTAATCGAAAAAAAAATAATTTTTTAAAAGTGCCACGCCCTATGTATAATTCATCCCACTTTTTCATCGTGCGTTGTACTGAATCTCCCTACCCCCATATCATTTCAATTTCAGTACCATAGTGTCAATATTAATCGAGATACAGAGTTTTTGTAATAGTGACAGGCCAATGAGAAATCCCCATGGATGCCTATGCAACCCCTCTCCGACATATAAACTTTCGCATTCTGCAGTACATTGGAGACGAAATTTACAATCAAGAATAGAACATGAATGCCGAAACACCAATATTCAAAGTAAAAAACACCAATAAAGTAGTTTAAATTCGTACGTGTCGCTTACGTCACACAGTATGTCGTGTACGTCACGCTTGCTTTTCATAAATTTTCACATTTTCTTTAAGTTTAATTTCTGAATTTGAATTTGTATAGTTATCTTCAAAATGCATATTTTTATTATTATATCCATATTTTGTTTTTGCATTTACGGTTTAGCTGAATTTTCGTGATAAATCGTTGTAACATTAAAACTGGTTGATTCATTGTCGTGTACGTCACCCAACATTTGATCGTTTTTTTTCTTTTAACCATCAAGAGAAATTTGCTTAAACTTATTTCTAAAAGTGTAAGAGGTCTTAAATTATTAAAATAATGCAAAAGAATAATGCATAATTAGTTCAATTTTTAGCAAGCTCCTTTGAAACATAGCAAAAGTCGTACAAATGTCGTGTACGTCACGATGGAATGCCCCATTTATTGAAATTTGATTACTTTTTTTAAAGTTCATGTTTAGCCGAGTGTGCTGACGTGTGCGTCTAGAACTCGACTGTCCTAGGTTCAAATACCAGCAAGACCATCAATTTTTTCTTTTTTATTTAATAATTTATTTTATTTTTTTCAAGATTGTAAACGAACTTATTTTGAAGATTTTTTTTGACCAAACTGCTAATTAAACATAATTACAATTTATATTATTTCAATTATTAAATTAAACTTTTTGATACTTACACAGCTGGGGTTCGAACCCACGTCCTCCGCATGACAGTCTAGCACACTTTCACCGAGATATTTAAAATGATAAAATAAATATAGCAAAACACATTTAAAAACTATTGCTAAGAGAAGACAGACATTTCAATGGCAAAAAAAGTAACAATTTTGAATTGTTTAAATTACCTTGCAAAATTGTTAATAAAAACCAACAAATTCTATGCATATAAAGTAACCATTTATTGTTAGTTTCCTTAACTATTTAAATAGTTGGAAAAATAACAACAAAAAGCAAGTGTAAAAAAACTACTCTTCTTTTGGTTGAGCTAACTATAGTTACAAACCAACCAACAACCAACAACAACAACAATTAACATTGATGGTAAAACTAACAATTTAATTCTGTAAATTTAACTGTAAAGAGAGGTCAAACTCAAAATTTTACAACTACAATTTGCATTGGTGGTCAATTAACTGCAAAGATTGTTAAAAATACCTATCGTTTTTTCTTTCTGTGTAGAAGGATATCACCAAATGGTAACTCCAAATCGAGTTTCTTTGATTTGTGATCCCTTGTCAATGTCCGTTATAGTTTTTCAGTAGCCACCACCAAGTAGTAACTTCATTCTGAGAAAAATGTTCTGTGCCTTTTACTTCCATAACTATTCTGTATTGAAAATTTGAATTGTATGGGCGAATCCTTGCAGCGTTTTCCAATACCCGTGTCAGTTTTATAAATGAAAAACCTGGCCAATAAGTTACTTCATACCGACTTTCATTGTTATAAATGTAGATCCAAATCTATTCGAAATTCAAAAAATTTAACTGTATGGGCGGGGCCATGCCTCCCTTTTCATATATTGCTCAATTTTGCTAGTCGAAGGGCACTCAATAGTAAGTTCGTGCCGAATTTCATTGATGTGGGACACATGTGTCGAAAGTTAAATTGGAAATGTGTGTTCTTGAAAAATTGCCACGCCCCTCGCGGATAGGAGAGTGAAAAATACTTTACGACCTATTCTCATACCTACCAAATACACAAACAAAATTTCATTCAAATCGGTCCAGCCGTTTCGGAGGAGTTCCTACACTAACACCGTGACACGAGATTTTTATATATTAGATAAAACAGTAACTTGTACTTAAGAATTATTAGTTAAAAAATAATTTTTTTTTTTTTAATCAACGTTACCGAAACGAACCGAATGGCGAATTTTTATAACGAAAAAAAACGTTCCTTTTCTCTTTAATTAATAATTATCTTATAATATATAAAAGGTAATATAAAAAATATAAAATATATTAAAATAAAAAATTTTACCTGACTTTTCCTTTTCAATAAATGTTGGTTGTCATATAGAAGTTGTTGTTGTTGTTGCTGTTGTTGATGCCGCTGCTGATGAAGCTGCTGGTGTTGATGTTGCTGTTGATGTCGCTGGTGTTCAAGCCACTAGTGTTGATGATGTTGATAATGTAGATGCCGCTGGTGTTGAAGCTGCTGGTGCACTCAAGCTCGCTATTTTGCTTTTTAATTTTATTTATAAAGAAGCTTTATAATTTTATAAAGAAGCTTTTTTTCAATTTTAGCTTTTTTTTTTTTTAAAAGAACTTCACTTAGCGGCACTTTTTGGGTAATAGTTTTGTTCTAGTTTTTTTTTTTTTGTTTGTTAAAAAACTCGCGGCGGATCGCGTTAATAGTTTATATTGTAATTTGGTTTTTAATTTAAATCAGGCTCGCGATGGACCATGTGTATTTTGGATATCGGGGGGAATTAACTTTAAACTTTAATAAAAAACTCAAACTTGGGGAGTCGCAAATAAATAATAAGTCGAAGGTTTCAAAGAACAAGTTGTTCGCACAATGTCGTCTTTATTATTAAAACTTAAAAACTAACAAAGTTTTAGAAAGAGCAGCGAGAAGCGCTGCTCAAAAGAAAACAAAAGAATAAGAGCCGCAGTTGCTCATTGAACACCGCTGCACATTGGGGTATTTGATCATCAAAGCGGAGATGAATTGAAAAATAAAAATTGGGATATCCGATTAATGTTTTATACCCGATTATTGTAGACAAAATTCTCCATCACTAGGCAAAAGAATCGATAACATATGTTGCTTAATTCAATTTTTGCTTTGTCTCAAAGTTCGTAATTTTTTTCGATTTTTTCGCGTCTTTACAAAAAGTGAATTTTTTGTATTTTCAAGTGCCAATTTTTCTATTTTTGCCATAAAAAAAGCCTAATATTATTATGGATCCTTCATGTTCAGGTAATTTCGAACAAAAAAGCAGTTAACGGTCGACATTTATCTGTTAAAACTAATTTTAATCATTTATGGAAAAAAGGTCTAAATTTTAGCCATTCTTGAGAAGTATGTAGAGTTTTAAAGTGGTACCAGTCAACTTCGTGTTCTGAAATTTATATATTTTTAAAGCTTAGGAACTGTACTAATATAATTAACAAAAACATTTTGCGTGTTTTTGCGCCAATTCGATTTTTAACAAATTTTGTAAAAAAACTCATGTCGTCCAAAGTGAGAGAAGAACCGTGGCTGTAGTTTTTGTTTTGTTCTCGCTTTCGTTATCATCATCATATATTGTTGTTATTGTTATTTATGTTTGTTTATTGCAATATTAGTATGCACTCTACACAAAAATAATATGTGTGTTCTGTTCATTGTGTTGTTTGGTTTATTTAAAGTGTAGGGTAAGTTTATTTTGTCTTCACGCTCGTGTTCTTAAACAATTTTGTATAACTTAATTTAAATAACAGATAATATGTGTAAAATAAGTGTGTAGTGTTACTTTACATTAACTATTATATCTATTTAATATGAATACAATTCGATGTGAGTGGTTGTGGTGGTATATTTCGGGTTACAACAATAACAACGGTAATGATGTGCTGTTATATTTTTGTTAAGTGTTAATATATAGGATATGTTGTTCGTCCTCGTTATTTTGGTAATTTATATAAGAAATATCACGCGAAGTTTCTGAATAATAATAATCTGAATTGTTTATAAATATAAATGAAGAATTAAAATTTCAAAGTTTTATTTAAATTTTTTTATTGTTTTCATTAGGTAAATTTGTTTGTATCAAAGGGGCGTGGCACCGCCCTATTCCACCTTGGCTGTAATTCATACAGTACGATCAACATATATACCAAATCTCATCTTCCTACCTCTGATAGTTCATGAGATATAACCGTTCTAATTTTTAGGTTATATGGGCGGTGCCACGCCCCTTTATCCAATCACAACCAAGTATAGCCAAGTACTATAACACCGTCAACAGTACCACATTGGGAATGTTTCATGACAATCGGTCTATTATTATGGCCTGCATATCGATTTTTAATAAGGGGGAGTGGCACCGCCCACTTTTCCAAAAAATTTGTATCATATGTCACTCAGGGATAACGTATCATTCTTATAGTGAAAGAATTTTTCAAATCGGATAAGTAGTTTAATTGATCTCCGTTTTGGGGGTCCAATACCCCACTGTGCGCTGTATCGACAATTTACTCGAATTGTCAAAAGCAGTTGTGTGGCAAATTTGTGGCTTGCAGTTAATTTCTTCAAATTAAATTTCAATGATGTTAGACTTGAAACACTTTTTAATTGTTTTAATAACAGAAAACACGGAAAGAACAATTTTGACAATTTTTAATTTAAGAAACAAGACATATTTTACTTCGTTTTCAATTTGAAAATTCTTGCTTTCTCACGTCTTTCTCATAGCTTTGAGATTTTATATGAGTGGTTAACTTCATTTTGACATTTGTGCCAGTACGCTCTCATCTAGCGAGTTGACCTCTAGTTTTTGTATTATGGTTCAGGCAATGTGAGCGAATGAGTTGAATGTAAAAGCTTTTTTGTTTAATATGTTAAATTAAGTCTATCTGAACGTACAATAATACTTACTTGGGAAACTCGAACAGAATATTTTCCACAAGCATGTTTAAAGACAAAGTTTTAATTGAATTAATCAAAATAATTAGAGTTCTCAGCCTTATTTCTTTGCGTATTTTTCGTGGTTAGACATGCCAACTGTTCTATCTTTTATATCTTCTTAGTTTCTACATAAAGTTCTTATGTTAACTGAATTTTAATGACTGCATTCTGAAAATTTTATGAAAATACATGACTAATAAAGTTTTTTAAACATTAGAGACAAAACAAATGCCAATAAAGCTAAGAAAACACAAAACAAAATATGTATTCCACCCAAGCAAATTTTAAAGGAAAACATGATTAGTTGACAACTCTGATGGCATGAAATATAACAGAACTTGTACAAATCGGTTGTGGTGAATATAAAAAGACATTGACATATACAACAACTGCCAAAAATTACAAATTTTGTTTGGCGATAAAGAATCAAATAAGAAAATGCATGCAATTATTTGAGTGCAGAATAGATTCCTGTAACTCAACTTAAAGATTAACATATTAAAACACATAATCCATTCTTTATTTTACTTGCGTACAAACGATGTTCTAGCTTAAAAATGCCGGAGAAGAAGAAGAACGCTCCTTTTTTAAATTTCACCTCAAGCAGCGGGGGTTTGTGTAAAAACAAAATTTTTAAAAATGTTGACAAATACAACAACTGAAGAAATTGGCAAACTTTGCAAGCTTGTATAAACAAAAATAAAAGGACTTAAGAAATAATTTAGGTTGCAAGCAGCTTATTGCAACTTAACTTAAATATTTATATCATAATAAATTGGGTATACACTAAGGGAAAAAGTTATGTAGTCAGTACAGAGACAGCTATGTAAAATCTATTCACTGCAACTTGTATGAGAACGCAACAAGAGCAGTATTTACTGAGTAAAGGGAGCGTGTACTGACTACATATCAATTTATTCACTTTTTAAAATGAATAAAAAATGTATTCAATACATCATGTTATGTGTTGAATACATAGCAGACTTCAACAGATACAAACAACGTGTACTCAATCAACGTGTTATGTAATTTTTTACAAAAACTTCACTCAATACATAAAATATAGACTCAGTACATTTCTCGCTTGCAACACGACATCGTACATATGCTATAGACTCAGTACAGCGAACGTGTACACATCAATGGAAGTAATAAATGTACTCAATACATAAAATATAGACTCAGTACACGTCCCCCTTATACGATTGAAATGACATATTTATTCAGTACATAACATATGGACTCAGTACACGTATTTGTTGCACATCGGCACACGATTTTGCTGTTTTATGTCATTAGTTTCTTGATTTTCAAATAAGCAACACCTCTAAAGCCTGTAGAAAATCAGAGCGGGAATGAGTTTATCCACTGTACTCTAGAACAAAAGCGATGATTGGATAAAAATAAATGGCTGGGTTTCTATAAGTAATTGGCAATTATTTTGTGAAATCTAGTCATTTCTTTATTAAGTTATTTATTGCATTTGTTAAGAGGGTAACTTGGGTGATGTAGGGGAGACTCGTCCCCGTTGTCTCAAGTACTAGTTGTCACAACGCCGATATCTTTTGATTCAACAAAATATCGAATGGAATATCAATGCCATCTATACGCTATTGCAATGTCTAGCATCCCAAGAAAGTTTAAGTGCCGTTAGTTTTGTTTTGCAAAAATTAAAAGAAATTTTAGAAACTAAGTTGGATTTGTGCATTTTTATATTTTTTTTCAATTTTGTAATTAAACAAATAGAAGTGTGTTATATTCAACTTTAAATAAATTTCCAATACAATTTATATTATATTTTGCAAATACTTATGAATTTTAAGATAAAACTTTATATTTAAATTTACAGAACATTGTTTACATTTTTTTCCAAATGGTACAGGTTGTCACAGCGCTTGTGGGGCTTGTTGTCACATATAATTTCATATTACTATTTTGAAAGTATTCTATGCTTTATTTGAAATTAAGGAAATATGCCAAGAAATCGCAAACGACTTAAAAACCGAGGTCGGACATCTTCAGATATCATGATGCAAGCCGAATACAGCTAATATCAATGAAGATAACGTGGATTCACTATGTGTAGATTGTTGTCAAGCGTCAAATCCAATAACAATTGTCGTCAATGTATAAAATGCAAACGTTGTGCATATAATGCATTGAAAGTGATAGTTTAATACATTGCTGGTTAAATTGTGTTTCGGAGTGTGGCAGCAATGACGATTAAGAAGTGTGACAACGGGGACTACGCATTGGGACAACTTACCCCACGAGTGGGGTAACTTGTCACAGAAGAGTTAAATTTTTTATCAAGGAAATTTTTTAATTAATTTTAAAATAATATTTGTTATTTACATCAGGATTGAAGAATAAAAGATTGAATTTATGTTAACAAGTTTTGCAGTGCCATTATTGCTTGATTTGTGGGAGTTACAGCGGTTCATTCGAATTTTGTGACAACTAGTACCACTCTCCCCTACTCATTAAATAAATGTATGCACTAAAAATATGTAATGAGTAAATGATGTATGTACTCATTACATAAAATTATGCATTTAAAATATGTAATGAGTAAATAATGTATGTACTCATTGCATAAAATTATGTACTTCAAATATGTAATGAGTAAATTATATATGTACTGAGTCAATAATTTATGTAATACGTACATAAAATCTTTACTCATTGCATAAAATTATTTGTAACAGTTTGCGATGAGTACAGTGTGAATGTACTCACCACATACATCCATAAATTCACGACACATATTTATGCGTTGAGTACATAAAATTCTTTATTGACTACATAACCGCTTAAAAGCATTATGTAGTCAATAGAGATTGCAACATGTACTCAATACATGAAAAATGTAAAATTTTTGTGTGCAGAAAACTATGCGATGAGTATATAAATTTATGTATTGAGTCCATAGGTTTTTTCCTCTGTGTAGGCATTATTTTAAGGGGGTGCAAAGTGATTTCTTGGGCAGTTTGCGGCCGATAAAGAACAAGAGTGAATTTCAGGGTTGCTTTTTTTGGTACACTAATACATACAAACCTCTTTTGAGGTTATGTTTTTCAAGTTTCCCATCTTGTTATCTTTGGGTTGGACCAAGGGACTTGACTGAATAGGTTTGAGACTTGAAATCCTTGGTTCGAAGCTAAAAAAAATGCAATATTTTTTTTTACTTCCGAAAATGCAAACCTTACTTTTATGAAGTTTTCTCTACTCTTATCAAGTATAAAATAAATGAGCTAAGGTCCTATATTAAAGGTCCGTCTATTTAAAGGATATATGGCCTAAATATGTTTAAAACATGCTCTTATATTTTTAATATATAATTTTATATAACATACTTAAAAACAAACATGTTTGTAAATCTATTCCCAGTAAAGAACGGTACTATGTTGTACAAAAAACAAGTTAGTTAAAAAAGGTATGAATGTTAGTTTTGTTTCTTTTTTCTAATACAATTAATAAATCTTTTGGCTATATTTTTTACATTTTGGCTATTTTTATTTTGTGTTTTGGATATAAAAATAAATTTACTCCGGCAACACTGGAACAGGAGCTGAAACTTAGCTAGCGTTTTCATGATTTGCCAATTCTAAGAATTATTTTGAAATAATTGGACAAGAACGGAAAAACCAATTAAAAATTTTTTTTAGTTGTTCATGGATTAAATGATGTTTATACCATGTAGGTATAACTCAACATTGAATCACACATTTAAAAAATTACAATTTCCTGTCTCTGTAAAATGTTCCAAACATTTTTATTGAAAAATATATTGAAACAAAAACTTATGAAAATAAATGAAAATAAATATTACAAAATAATAAATTATTAAGTGAAAATAGGTTTATCATTATTATTGATCATAAGAAGCTAAGTCCTTTCTGCAATAACAATAGAGTTCAGCTACTACAGCTTTTTCGCACATTCTTAGCATTAATCTATCTGAAGCCACACTCCAGATCTCATTGAATTATTTCAATGACATGAGTTCCAGTGGCTACAAAACAGATTAATGTGGGAAAAATTTACCCACCACAGAGTGGATTGGGCTCAGGGACAATAACAGGACATAACAACTAACCATGCATACACAAATATAGATCTAATTATACAACAGCTTTCAATCTACTTTTGAGTTGACCTTTTGACAAACTAACACCAAAAAATGTACATTTATTAACAAAGGAACTCATGCGGTTTAAGGGAGCAGTAGCCAAGTAATTTGTTCTACTAAATGGTAGATAAATTAAGTTGTTAGCATTTCTACTACTTCTACGGTTAGAGTTAAAGTTTATAAGAGAAAGTAGTTCCGGACAATCGAATACACCGGTTATCAGTTGGTGTAAATAGACGATATCCGCTGACTTCCTTCGTTCACTTAGAGATTGCATATTCAAAAGTTTTAATCGATCCTCGTAAGGAGGAAGGTTCAAAAAGTCAATCCCACCTAAGCCCCTAAGAGCAAACCGAACAAAACGTTTTTGGATTCTCTCTAAACGTTCAACATGTACACTATAACTTGGGGACCAAACTTGACTTGCGTACTCTAAGTGAGGGCGCACTATTGCATAATACAACGTTGTAGTTGTAATCATGCTATTGAATTCTTTGGCCCAGCGTTTTATAAATCCAAGCATTGAAGATGCTTTTTTACAAATGTAATCAATATGATTGTTGAACGATAACTTAGGATCCATGCATATACCAAGGTCTTTGACGGCATCTACACGACTTAAAGCAGTATCTTTTATATTATAATCAAATATTAAATTATTCCTTTTTCGCGAAAAGGTCATAGTTTGGCATTAATCTGGATTTAAAAACATATTATTTTTAGAACACCAAACTTCAAAGGATTTCAGATCAGCCTGGAGTAGGTCTGAATTATCTTTAGCATTTATTGTTCTGTATATTTTCATATCATCTGCATAAATAAGCAAATGAGAATGTTTAATAATGTGAGTAACATCATTAATGGCTAAAGTAAACAGAAGTGGACCAAGGTGACTGCCTTGAGGAACACCTGATTCCGCAACAAATGCAGACGACAAAACCCCTCGGAATCGTATTTGATAAGATCGTTCAGTCAAATACGATTGAATCCAGCTTACAAAATATTGAGGGAATCCCATTGATTTAAGTTTAAATAGAATCAAACGGTGTGGTAATTTATCAAATGCTTTACTAAAGTCAGTGTAAATGCAGTCAACCTGGCTACCAGATTGAATTGTATTAAGGCAAAATGTTGTAAAATCGAGAAGATTAGACACAGTGGATCTGCCATTAACAAAACCATGCTGACGAGTTGTTAAGACTTCTCCGCAATGAATTTTTACCCGATCATACACGATACGCTCAAAAAGTTTTGGAATCGATGAGAGCTTGGCAATAGGCCTGTAGTTAATAACATCATTCCTGCAACCTTTTTTATAAATTGGACTTATGTACGAATTTTTCCAAAATATTGGAAAATGACTTTCGTTGATTGATTTATTGAAAAGCAAAGAAAGTGGTTGACACAAAATTGAACCGCATTGAGTTAACACTGCGGCAGGAATTCCATCGGGTCCAGCATTAAAGTCCTCATCGATCGATCCGATATACTTTAAGATATCCTCCCAGGTAAAGGATATAGGTTCCAAAGAAACTTTGGGTCCTGAATTCATATATTCAAAATACTCTTCATCAGGATTGAAAGAATCAGAATAAAATGATTCTTTGAAAAGATTGGCAAATAAGCTACAAATTATAACGGGATCGTCACTAAATCCATCAATGGTTTTGAATGACGAAGGGAATCCATCAGATTTCTTCTTTGTGTTTATGAATCCCCAGAATTTCTTTGGATCAGACAATATACTTAATTTAATATTGTCTAAATATTGATGATATAATGCAGCTGCGCTATTTTCAAATTCCAGAAACAAACATTTGTAAGTTTCCAGGTCATTTAAGTCTAAGCTACAGACATATTTCTTCCAGGCCCTATTCCTGTTGTTGCGAAGAGTTTTCAAATCTTTTGTATACCAGGGATACGCAGAATTTTTCGCAATCTTGAGGCTGTATGGCACGGATTGAGAAAACATAGAAAAGAGCTCCATATAAAAAAAATTAATGGAATCATCAAGATTATTTCCATTTATGCACTCTAAAATAACATTAAGCTTGCTATGAAGTAAATGATTCAACTTCAAAAAGTCAGCTTTTTTAAAGTTGAATTCATAAACCTTTTCTATTGAACTCGAATTTACTATACTTTCTCTGTCAGATTTGTACCAAATGCTCAATGGTGGATGATATTCATCAACAGTCGTTAGAGCATGGACGGCCCTCTTAACAATGACATTGTTACTGTCTGTAGTTAAGACCAGGTCAAGAAGTCGATTAAGACTATTGTAAATACAACTTACTTGTTGTAGGTCGGAACATATATTATCAACAAATATATGTTCTTGACGAGTCTTCGAATTAGATGCACAAAAATATGTATCATCGTCAGAAGAATGCCATTTTAAGTCAGGCAGATTAAAATCGCCCAACAACAAAATGTCGTCATTAACGTCAAGTATACTTATTATAAATTCTATGCAATCAGCAAGGCTTGCATAGACCTCTGTACTGCTCTTTGGAGGAACATACGCATTAATAACATATACATTGGAATTACAATGTATAACCTTAACGCATATTAGTTCAATATTAGAAGAGCAGGGAATGTCAATAAAGGAACTGATGAAGGAGTTCCTTACAGCTAAAAGGACACCACCACCAACAGCGGAAGTACTGTCAGTGTATCTGTCCTTTCTAAAAACTTGAAAACTATTGTCAAACAATTCCAAGTCATTTATGCTTTCGTTGAGCCACGTTTCAGTTAACGCGATAATATCTTCTGAGAAATTCTGGGTTGACAAAAATATGTCACGCGTCTTAGATCTCAATCCCCTTACATTTTGATAGTAAAGGGAAAGCCTATTTAGTTTTTTTGGGTCTGACGGACGATATTATTTGACCTTCCAGACTTATTTTTAGGCTTAAACTCAGATACAAGAATATTATCGCCCCACAAATTAGAGTTAAGAACATTTGCAAACTCTTCAGCTGCAACTGTTAAAATAAAGGATGCGTGGGATGGTTTATTACCTATTTTCTTACAAACGCAAAACGCATTTTGACTTAGTAAATTATTATGTTTGACAAACGTCAATATATTATTAATTGTTGTGTCGAGATGAAGACGTGAAATGAAAACCATTTTTTTCCTCGACACTGCCCTTAAATTTATCTGATTATTGGGCTCAGTTGAAATTGTAGTTGGGCTATTATTAGCCAATGGAGGAGTGGGAGTAGGAGGTGTCGAAATAATGACTGTATTACTATTCTCAGAAGGCATAGCAGAGGGCTGCTTTGTCTGAGAATTGTAACGCTTATTTGTATTATTCTTATTATTTTTATTTTTATTTTTATTTTTCCTCTTAGTTTTTGAAATTTTAAGGTCTTTGTCTGATGGATCTATTGTTTGTGTTCCGGAAGAAGCAGTTCGAGAGAAAGAACTCGAGACATTTTCCGATACAGAATTCTCATCATAGACGCTGGTACTCGGTGCTGCATTAACTTCGCTAAAAAAAGCAACAATTTTTCTAAAATTGTTGTTTAACGAGTTAAGACTTTCCCCAAAATGCTTAATTTTAGCATACAATTCATCTGGGGAAAGGGCCCTGCACGAAGCACAGTACCAGCGCAGACCTGAACGTACAGATATTAAATCGTTAAGGCACGATTTTGAGATTCCAGCGCAAGAAGCATGGAACATTTGCTCGCATGGGCCAGAACAACTGAACATACGATTCAGGATATTTTGGCTTCTGCATAGCTCGTTTAGAGAACAAGCAGCGATATTTTCAGCGGAGAAATAATCCATTGAAACAATAAATGGAAAAAAAAGTAAATTTTTTTATTTTTTATTATGTTATAAAAATTATGCGAGCAAGTGTAATAAAATGCAAAATGCGCTTGAAGGGTTAATGCAGTGACTGTAGTGAAAAAAAGAAACAGTTTGTTGACAACAACAACGTTCACTGAGCTAAAATAAACAAACACCGCATAAAGAGGAATGCAAGAAAAAAAAAAAACTAAACAAACAAGCAGAGCTTGTTCGTTTGAAGAATTATATTATAATATATAAAATCTATAAATTTAAACACAATAACACGAAATAACACAGATTATTTGTTAAAAAGTATCAAAACAAGTTATAACATAATTTATTTAATTTTTAAATACTTAACATTCACGATTTGCTCAAAAATACACAATAATAAACATCCACTCAAATTATCAACACCGACACCGACAAAGAGACAAGATCAACTGAGCCCTTCAAGGGCTGAAATGGCCAATGTGTTTTTTTTAGGATTATCATAAAAATTATGGCCATTATGAAATAGTGGTAGATTTTAGAAAATGGTAAATAGTGGGTGGTAAAAGTGGTAGAAGTCAAAAAAGAAGGAAAAATTTGTAGATCTACAACAATTGTGGTAAAGTGACAGCACTTTTGTGTATCTAACGATTCAATGCAGCAATGTTTTTTGGATTTGATTTTTTTGGCTACTTTTTAAACTCAAGTTTTAATAACTTTTAAGAGCAGTTTTAAAGAAAAAAGTACGCCACGGACTAAGTTAAACATGTTGCTTTATGTTAGTGAAAGAACTACAAAACTCGGTTGAGCAGTTCTTGAGTTATACGGCTATGTGGAGTCGTGAAAAGCTTTTTATATAATAGTATAGATGAGATCAAATTCATTTACTAGATCAAATTTTATGTATTCACGTATGCGTTATATAAGATTTATTTTTTGTACAGATATATTGAATAAAACTATTTACTGAGGGGGATTTCCATCGTTATGTGTGGGACATTTATAAGATATTTTTAAGTTTAAAAAGGTGCAGCTATACCTTTGATTGAAATTAAGAAAATATGTCTATAATATATTAAAGCAATGTTTATTAAAACAATTATGTAAATTTGGTTTTGGAAAGATGGTTAAAGTTTAATGATAGCTATCGATTTATGTTTTTAACTTTCAATAGAAATTTCAGTAAGCATGGAGTTATATTTCAGCTACACACATTTTTACCGTCTGCAAGAAGAATTGAAGAAAATATAGATGTAACTTATTTTGAATAAGTATGGATTAACTGCCTAAAACAAGCTTTTTTCAGCCTAGATTATTTTTCTAACGTTTGTCTCATCTGGTGTCAAAATCTGGTGTCAAATTTTGAAAATTTAAAATGGCGAATCCAATATGACGACAAAAGATATTCTGATTTGCATGAAAATTGGTATCCCGGTTTAATACCTTTCAGAGTATCGGTTTCTAAACGATTTATAAATTTATTGATATTAATCGTAATTCATTAATTAACGATGTAATTTATTTAAAAAAAAAAATTATTTTGCCGAATTCGGCAATTACGTTTGCCGAAGAATTATGAAGGTACATAAGTTCGCTTAAAAACTTTGACATTTTGGAAAAACTGTAAAAGAATAGCCCCGTTTGATGTTTGAAATGGTTTTCCTACACAATTTTTGCTATTCTTTGTCCTTTATTGGGTGTTAAATGTTATCAACATCCAAACGTTTTAGTTTTCTAAGTTCTATATTAATATCTTGAAGATCACCGCTTGTTAACAAATTTAGAAATTCATTAGCGATTGCATATAAACACTGAATTTTATTGGTTTTCATTATTAGTTGCGAATTTATAGATTTAAGATTTCCAAAATTATATTATTGAAATCGAAACTTTTTCATTTGGTCACACTACGAAATGTTAAAGAAAATACATTTCTTTGTCAACTCATCTAATTTATCAGTAGGTTATCACATTTGTTAATTTCTGCTATAAAATAAATTCCTAAATAAATTTCGTCTTTTTTAAAAAATGATCATTATTTTCCAATCGATACCATCAATGTCATTAGAAATTATGTACAATGGTTTTAAAAAACTATCTACAATGTTGTTAGAGTTGAAATTTTAAGTTTTGTTAACACAAAAAAAAGAAACAGTTTCGATAGTATCGTAAGTAGAATTCCGTAGACGTAGTAGACGTAGACGAAGTAGTAGACGTAGAATTCCGTTTAAAGGCTCAACCAAGTTATGCGTAAGCACACAGAAGCTAGAGAGCAAAATAACGTACTTGCTCAGCAATATATTGAGTTGCCCGAGTTCTGCGTAAGCAATTTTTCGCTCAGTTTCTCAATTTTCGTTTACTTTTCAAAACTTGAGCGTGAGCGTCCGACACCGTAAAAGCAACCAGTTTAATAAATAATTTAAATTTTGATTTTAAACACTGATGTGACCCATCTGTGGCATCAGATAATCCCACTGCATCCGATTGACCATAGAATTATCCATTTTGGTCCAAATGTTCCATGGAACCCATAAATGTGCCAATGACCCACCTGTGACCTCAGATAATCTCACTGCATCCGATTGGCCATAGAATTATCCATTTTGGTCAAATGTTCAATACAACCCATAAAACTGCCAATGACCCACCTGTGACCTCAGCTAATCCCACTGCTTCCGATTGGCCATAGAATCATCCATTTTGGTCCAAATGTTCCATGGAACCCATCAAAGTACCAATGACCCACCTGTGACCTCAGATTATCCCACTGCATCCGATTGGCCATAGAATCATCAATTTTGGTCCAAATGTTCAATGGAACCCATCAAAGTACCAATGACCCACCTGTGACCTCAGATAATCCCACTGCATCCGATTGGCCATAGACTCATCCATTTTGGTCCAAATGTTCCATTGAACCCATAAATGTGCCAATGACCCACCTGTGACCTCTGATAATCCCACTGCATCCGTTTGGTCATAGAATCATCCATTTTGGACCAAATGTTGCATGGCACCCATCAAAGTACCAATGACCCATCTGTGACTTCAGATTATCCCACTGCATCCGATTGGTCATAGACTCATCCATTTTGGTCCAAATGTTCCATGGAACCCATAAATATGTCAATGACCCACCTGTGACCTCAGATAATCCCACTGCATCCGATTGGCCATAGAATCATCTATTTTGGTCAAATGTTCAATGGAACCCGTAAAATTGCCACTGACCCACCTGTGACCTCAGATAATCCCACTACATCCGATTGGCCAAAGACTCATCCATTTTGGTCCAAATGTTCCATGGACCCCATAAATGTGTCAATGACCCACCTGTGACCTCAGATAATCTCACTGCATCCGATTGGCCATAGAATCATCTATTTTGGTCGCATGTTCAATGGAACCCATAAAATTGCCAATGAGCCACCTGTGACCTCAGATAATCCCACTACATCCGATTGGCCATAGACTCATCCATTTTGGTCCAAATGTTCCATGGAACCCATAAATTTGTCAATGACCCACTTATGACCTCAAATAATCCCACTGCATCCGATTGGCCATAGAATCATCCATTTTGGTCCAAATATTCCATGAAACCCATAAATATGCCAATGACCCACCTGTGACTTCAAATAATCCCACTGCATCCGATTGGCCATAGAATCATCCATTTTGTTCCAAATATTCCATGGAACCCATAAATGTGCCAATGACCCACCTGTGACCTCAGATAATCCCACTGCATCCCATTGGCCATAGAATCATCCACTTTGGTCCAAATGTTCAATGAAACCTCTAAAACTGCCAATGACCCACCTATGGCCTCAGATAATCCCTTTGTGTCTCTTTATTATCGGTCCAGGCTTAAAGTACGTGAATACTATTCACGTGAATGCTATTCACGTGAACCACGCGAATGTGAACTTCACGTGAAGGTCGTGAATACACGTGTAGTTGAGCTTCGTGTTCAACACGAAACACGTGTTTGAGCTGAAACTCTAATACGAACCAATCAGTTCGTGCAAAATAAAAACAATACAAGCATAAACAACGAAACAAAAACAAAAGCTGCAGTCACAGCAGGAACATTATAAGCAGCTGATGATCGACTTTCTTATATAAAAACATGCATTTTTCTTCTTTTATTTTACTATTTTGTGACTTAAATATAATAGTGACAAAATTAGATATTCATTCAGCGCAGGATATATCTGATATTTTAGTATATGTATATATTATCTTTGAACGATAAGTATTAAAGGCTGTAGGTATACCTTAAAGTATAAGCCAAAAACGTTGCATGACCTTCAAAAAATCTGTTTAAACGACCCCATACAAACCGCGCTCTAAGACGTAATTCTACGTCAAAAAGAAAATCCATATGTAAATAGTTCATTTGAGTTCTTAAATCGTCATTTGTGACCTCAAATCGTCCAATCGTCATTTTGTTCTAAAATCGTTAAAATGACGATGCCATCGTCCATCTGGCAACGCTGGTTGAATGTGCCTCTGAAAGTAGCCAAAAAACTTGTTGGTTTTTTTTTGCTCTCTTGCAGGAGCTTTACAATTTCTTTACAGCGTCGACACAACGTTGATAATTTCTTCACCCCTATTACACTATCAAATGTCTGTCGTTGACTCGTTGTTTGGCTCTTACAGATTCGTGTAAGAGCTTACGTGAGTGCTGGAAAGAAATCCATGGCGCAAACAGAAGCGACTCGTTGTATGCGAAGCAGAGGTATACGCTTGAAACTAGTCTTGATTCGCTTTGATGACTGCTGTTTGGGGGACTTTACTAGATCGAATTAAATCTACCAACAAGAAACTTCAGAGTGCAAAATCATGATTAGATGCATTTATACAATTTCTTTGGAGAGAGATAATTTTCTTGCTTGTGATGAGTTAAAAACTACTTACGTGCAAAAATGACGCAGCATAGGTTAAATGATCTGAATGAATGTAGAAGCGGATGAATTGCAAAGGATTGGCTGTGAAGATTTAATAAAAAAATTTGCTGCGAAAAAGTCCAGACGCGTTTTGTAAAATTTAATAATTTGTAACAATAAAGAAAACCCTTAAACTTGTCTCAGTCTCAGGAACATAGTCTCAGTTCCAGTTCAGTAAATTATAGATTAAAGAAGGGGCGGCAGGTACGATTCGGTCTAGGGCGGCTAAAACTACTAATCCTACTACTAAAAAAATTTTTGTACGTACCGTAACGACGTGAATTAATTTTAATTTTTAAATCTGTTTCAAATTTATACATAAATGCTTCAGCAATGAGTGGGGAAAGGGTATTTCCCATGGCCGTTCCAAAATCATTTTTGAAGTATTAATTGCGAAAAATGAAACAGTTGTGTGACATGCAAATTCTATCTGCTTTTAAGTACATCTCAATTTTTGCTTCATTCGTTTCATGTTTCTCAATATGTGTTTTGAGTGAGTCAATGGCAACATCTACTGGAATACTAGGAAACAAGGCTTGGACATCGAAAGAGACCATTGCTTCATCATAATCAATTGTTATCTCCCCTGCTTGTTTAACGAAATCGAAAGTGTTTAATACATTTGAACTACCAAATTTTCCATATTTTTTCATTTCGTTAACCAACCATTTAGAAATTTTCACTTATGGTGATTTTATATTGGAAACAATTGTCCGCATTTTGTCTCCTGGCTATTTACTTTCGGTAGGCCGTACATTTTTGGAACCTCAGGATTGGAAGTCATTAGTGTAAACTTATGAAGGTTGTATGTTTCACTTATCTCTTTTATAATAATTATATTAATTATATAATAAACACCAACAACTGCATGCTTTGGCTAACTATGGAATCGCCATAGCCAAACATTTAATTTAAACTTAAAAAAATACTAATGAATAAATAAAAAGGAAAAGAAACAGAAGAATTAATAAATGAAATAGAGTAGAATATAAAAAAAAAAAAAAAAAAAAAAAAAAAATAAATAAAAATAATAATAATGCGGATGGAGGATCCAATGTGGTTCCCCATCTAAGTACTAACAGCAGTGAAGGCTGCTTAATCAAACACAGTGCAGCACACATACACATGACCTGTCAATGTCGTCACAATTTTTTTAATTGATTTTCAAAAATAATGTCTTCGAATTTTGCTGCACCGACATTCAATGACGTTTTGCAGTCATTTGCTTTAGCGGAAATGGAAAACAAAATCCACTTATATCCAGTAGAATTTATGGTAGAATAAGAATGTGCAAACATCCGAAAAAATCCAAACGGAGCGTGGAGCGAAGCCAGTTCTTGTAGTTTTTGTACATTAGGCCGTATCGAAAAATTTAGATCGTATTCTTAGAGGTCTCACAAGTTGCATAAGATTGTCAAGATCACCTAAAAAAAATTTTATAAAAAATAAAGGGCATCTTCCTGCTCCGCAAGGACTAAGTTGTTTTTTGGAAAAAACAATAAAAAATAACGATCTTAAAATGCTTTGATTTTTTTAAGAAAATCCACACATATTTTAAAGCAAAAGTAATAATGCAGTTTAACTAACAATTTCTTGCCACACACGGTGCTACTCATGATTTTTACCAACAGTGTCCTGTATGAAGGATATTCGAAGCGAAAGTTGTACTTGGGATAGCACAAGACTTTATACTGTACACATTGGTTATAAATTTTGGTGGTTCTGTTTATAGTGTTGATGTATTCCATAAATATCATGAATTCATAATTTGCATAGTTTTTGCATTTGTATTCTCTTGCTTTAGAGAAATGTATACTAGGACGCAATTTTTTAACTTTTTCAAAAAAAATGAATATAAGATTTTATGTCAAGTGAAAATTTCTGAATATGATACTGCCTTAAAATATTTATAAAGTATATCAGCTTAAGACCACAATTTTTTTTTCTTTTTCGATATTTTAAAAAAGTTATTTCCTATCATCAAATTTCTCAATTTGAGTTATGTCCCCTTTATGGTTATAATTTCATTAAAACACATTTTAAAAACAATTGTTTAGTCTTTTGAGACCCACTGAATGGCATAAAATGTATTTAAACGATATTATAACCAAGAAGATATAACTCAAATTGAGAAATTTGATGTTACGAAGCAAAATTTTTGTAAGTATTAATATATAAAACAAAATCGTGGTCTAAGCCTGTCATAATAAATACATATTTTAAGGTAGGGTCATGTACAGAAATATTTGAAAAATCCAAATTGAGAAAATTATCTTCAACACCACTCTTATGCCCGTGATATAAAATCTAATATTAATTTTTTTGAAAAAGTTAAAAAATTGCGTTCTAGCATACATTTCTCTAAAACAAGAGAATTGATATGCAAAAACTATGCAAATTGTTAATTCATCATATTTAAGAAAAACGCCAACACTATTATCAATGCCATCAAAATTTAGACTCATTGGTTACAATCAAAAGTTATATGCCATCTCGAGTATTACTGTCGCTTTGAATATCCTTCAAACAGGATACTGTGGGTAAAAATCGTTTAATTTTTGAATAAATGGGACCACTTTGTTTGGTAAGAGATTTATATGAAAATTAGTATTTTATGGTGAAAAAAAATAGTTAAAATTGCTGGCACTTAGCGAACTCTCAACCGATGTCTATGTTATTCTATTCAATGGAAAGGTCTATTATAGTGCAGGTCAGTTCCGTGAAAAACAAATGTCCTCCATGGCACATTTTTTAAATAAAAGTAAAAGAAAGACATATCTTTTTGAGGAATTTACAAAAACTACAAGAACTGGCTTCGCTCCACATTCCGTTTGGCTTTTTTTGCAGTTTTTTTTTGCACAGTCTTGTTCTACGACAAATTTAACTGAATAAAAGTGGGTTCTGTTTTCCATTTCCGATTAGGCAAATAAAATTTGGCAAATAAAATTTGAAGACATAATTTTTAAAAATCAATTAAAAAAAATTGTGACGACATTGAGAGGTCACACTAGGTGCGTTGAACTCGCAAAAGGCTCATCTTTGAGAATTTTTACAAATGGTTCTTGTAATAATTTAGCGGTCACACTGTGTAATTAAAAAATTATATTAAAACATTAATAAAAAACAAATCTCTCTAGATTTGGCACCATTAAAAATTTAGTAGACATTTGGCAAAATTTGGGTAAAATTTGTTAGAAGTTAGTGCAGAAGCAGAAAAGCCAAAGAGAAGACACCATAAGCCTTAATTTAGAAGAAATCAAATTTTCAACAAAAAAACATGCAACAAGGGACAACAGGCTTTGAACACGAATTTAGTTCGCGACGATCATCATAAGCATCATCTCAGCCACGGAAAAAAGTAAAAAGTGCGGGATTGATATTAAAGAAAATGTGTTAATTTTGTTAAAAACGCAAACAAATGAGACGGTAAAATTAGTTCAAATTAAAACTAGTAAAGTATATCTTCGACTTGGCCGAAGTTAAAATACCCCCACGGCCGATTCTTAACGGTAAAAGAATCTTAAATTGGAAAGCTTTTTTATGAGATTTTGAGAGATTTTATTATTTTTATTTGTCTAAAATACATACATATCAAATTGTTTTCCTATAGCTTAAATGTAAGTCATTTTATAACGTTTTCAATTTTGGGGGTGAGGTGGGCGTGTTAGTTTGTGTATCACGCCAATTTTTCTAACACACCTCAGTTTTGACATAGAATACTTAAATACCGAGTTTCCGTCTTGTAACTTTAATATTAGTCTCTTTATAGACTATTTCGTCTACATAAAGTGTTAATAACATTATTGTGTTAGATAACCTATAGTGGTAAAGACATTGATCGTATTTTGATTGTTGGAATCCAAACTGCTTAATGACTGCATCAATTTTCTTAAACCACTGCCTTCCTGCTTGCTTTAAGCCATAAATGGCTTTCTGCAACTTACAGACTTTATTTTTTGACGACTCCTGTATGAATCCTTCTGGCTGTTCCATAAATATTTCCTCTTCTAAGTCTCCATTTAAAAAAGCAGTGGAGACATCTAACTGTCTTAATTTCAAGTTGTTTTCCACTGATAACGCATATACTAATCTAAGTTTGCTCTGGCGCACCACAGGTGCAAAGGTATCCATATAGTCTACTCCATATTGCTGTGAATAACCTTTTGCCACAAGGCGAGCTTTTCTTTTTTCATTTCAATGGAGCCATCTGGACGGTATTTAGACTTCAATACCCACTTGCAACCTACAGGTGTTCTTCCTTCGGGTAAATCAGTCAACGTCCATGTTTGGTTTTTTATAAGCGAATTGTACTCATCTTGCATTGCAGTTCGCCACTCTTCAGCATTTGGTGAGGAATAAGCACTTCGTACAGTTTTTGGATCTTGACATTTATCATTAACTGCTTGACTTGATTCCTGTCTCTTCCCAAATGTCCAAGACCTAAGTCGCTGCTTAATTGAAGATTCAGATGCCTGTTCAGATGATACATTATCGATTTCCGAAACATCTTCTGTAGGGTACACAACATCAGAGCTATCTTCAAACTCGTCTTCAGAGTCATAATTGAAGCAATCAGATACAGTTTCTGTTGACGGTTTTTTACTTTTGATTTCAAACTCATAAAATTCTTTCGTGTTCGATTCCTTTTCATTATTATTGAACTGATTTTCTAGAAATTTAACATCCCTACTTTTCACAACTGTGTTTGAGTTTGCTTTCCACAATCTGTAAGCTTTTGACTCTTCTGAATATCCAATTAATATAAATTCATTGCTTCTTGCTTCCCATTTTGATTTATTTGGTCTTTTTTCTAAAACAAAACCTTTACAACCAATTTTACGTAAGTGGAAAATCGATGGAGTTTTTCCACTCCAAAGCTCTTCAGGCGTTTTGTCATGATTAAGATTTGTAGGACAACGGTTGCGGATATATGCAGCAGTATGAACGAGTTCTGCCCATAAGCTCTGAGGTAAGTTTGCTTCCAGCATAAAGCACCTAGCCATTTCTACTAATGTTCGGTTCATTCTCTCTGCTACACCGTTCTGTTGCGGTGTATACTCAACTGATAATTGGCGTTTAATTCCATTGGCTTTCAAAAATTCACTAAATTCATGACTGACTAGTTCGCGAGCATTATCGCTGCGAATTGCTTTTATCCTTCTGCTTGTTTCGTTCTCTACAGCTTTTTTAAATTCCTTAAACGCTTGCAAATAAGCGTCTTTTGTTCTTAAGAAATAAACGAATACCTTTCTAGAGTGGTCGTCGATAAATGTTGCAAAATACAACTTTTTGCTGAACGATTCCACTCTCATTGGACCACATAAGTCCGTGTGCACTAAGCCCAGTATTTCGGAAGAAGACTTTTCATTCTTGTGTGGAAAGGGCAATCTATTTTGTTTGCTTTGAATACAAGCCACACAGTCGATTTTTTGGTTTTTAACCGAAGGTAATCCCAATACCATTTTCTTTGCATGAAGTTGAGCTAGCTGAGAGACATTCAGATGGCCATACCGTTTATGCCAAAGTTCTGTTTCGGATTCAGAATTGTATTGAGCAGATCTGCGACAATCGTTGTTGTCATTGAACGATTTTACTAAAAATAGCCCGTTTTCTTTAAAAGCTTCTATCATCTTAGTTGCATGCCTCGTAACTAGAGCTCTGTTTGTCGTTATTGATACCTTACAACCGTTTTCAGTTGCCTTTCCTACAGAAATTAAATTGCAACGTAAGTCTGGTACGTAGAGCGTATTATAGAGATTTACTTTCTTTCTTTTTCCCTCAACTTCTACTGTAAGCTCTACTGTCCCAATTCCTTCAATGTTAAGCTCTTTTTCATCAGCAAGTCGAACTTTTCCACGATGATTCTTATTACTATTTATAAATGCTTCAGTACTACAACACATATGGGAAGTTGCTCCACTATCTAAGCACCAATGTTCGAACAATGCATTCTTCGATGCACTAACTGACTGAACTCTATCCACTGTGTCTACCATTACGATCATACCTACAGAAGCTTCTACGCATTTTGTACTGTCATTATTGACAGCCACTCTGCAATTCTTAGCCATATGTCCCTTTTTCCCGCAGCGATGACAATTATAAGGAAAATATGATTTCGAGTTACCTTCGTTCTGTGTTTTTAAATTCTGGTTACCATATGTTGGTTTCTTCTTGAAACGGTTGACCTTCATTGCGCTATTTTCTGAGGTTTCCTTCTTATCGCCAATTTCTAGCAGCCTTGATCGTAGAACATTTATGTTTGGAAACTCATTTGCAGTATCTATGGCAGCCTTTATAGCATGATAAGCGCTTGGTAAAGCATCAACTAAAATTACTGCTAACAATTCTTCATCGAGTTCCACGTTCATCTCACGTAGACATGAAATGCACATATCAAATTCGATTAAAAATTGTGAGATCGTTTGATTATCGCTCATTTTCAAATTAAGTAACTTACGGAAGCTCTCTGCCTTGCACCTTATTGACTTGCGGTCGTCTGTTTCTTTTAAATACATCCAAATATCCCGCGCTGTTTTGAAATTTTTCACCATTGCCACAATGTTGGGTTCCAGTGCTATTAAAATTTCTGCCTAGCGTCCATGTCAATATCGTTGTACTGTTGCAGACGCTCCAGCTCCTTTTCATATATTTGGCTCTCCGCTGCTGTCGGCCTTTGCGGCAATCGCGTGATTTCCGGCTTCTTCACTTCACCCAACACCATTCGTAAGAAACGGTTCTTGTGCAAAATAGCTTCCATCTGAGCTTTCCAAGTTCCGTAATTGGATCCATTAAATAGGGGAATCCTTCCAGTGTAGGTTGTCATCTTTGTGAAAATTTTCTTTCAAGCCTTTTCTGAACTGAACACTGACTTCTAATCCTTTCAAATTTTTCGTATTTCAGGAAAAATTTTCCGGTATATTTTTTAAGCGTTGTTATGGCCTGGGCCCATAACCTATTATTGTATAAAATTGTCCTTAATTAGAAATAACAAGAAGTACAAAAAACTAGAAACGTTTATTCCGTATGAATTCAAAATAAGAAGTGAGAATATATTTTTCAATATTTGACAATGATAAAATTAAATTATAAGGTATATAAACAAAAGTTGAACTTCTATATACAAAGTAGTTTTTAACAAAGTACATATATATTATTCAACATAGACTTTTCAGATTTGAGGTTGTATGGGAGGTGGGCGTGTTAGTGGGTGGATGTCGCTCATTTTTCTTACACACCTTATTTTTAACATAGAATACACAACTACCGAGTTTCAGTATTGTAGCTGTAATATTAGCCTCTTTACAGAGTTTTCAATTTTGGGGTTGTATAGGAGGTAGGCGTGGTTTTCATCCGATTTAGCCCATTCTCGAACTCGATCTTAGTTTTTTTAAAAAAAGCTTAAATATCGAATTTCAGCACGATAGCTTCAAAATTGCGGCTGCAATCGTGTCCACAGACAGACGGACAGACAGACAGACGGACAGACAGACGGACATGGCTAAATCAACTCAGGTGGTGATGCTGATCAAGAATATATATACTTTTCTATATCTACCACGTCTCCTTGTGTGTGTTACACACGTCGTGACAAAATTAATATACCCCTTACGCAGTACGCGTGGGGGTATAAAAAAAACAATCTAAATAGAATTTCGTTATAATAGAAAGAAAAGTTAATGTTAAAACAAAATTAAAAAGAAAAAATTGTATGTACACCCAAACTACATATATATAGTGCAATTAACGCGCATACAAAATTCACCACCATGTGCCCCACTAAGCCTTAGGGTAAAACTTAAAAGCTAAATGCTAGTGAAAAAAAAACTCTAAACTAAGACTCTAGATCAGTGGTCATCAACGCACGGTTCAAACAACAACAAAGAGAGCTTTCCGAGTGCAGAGCTTTACACTGAAATAAGAAGTTTTCAAAAGCTCTCGCGCCATTTGGTTTAAGCAAATATTGTCACGTGTTCGACTTAAATTATAATGTTTTGGTTTTGTTTTTGTGTTTGTTTATTGCTATTAAAATAGCATGTTCAATAATAGAATAGATATTAAAACATAGAAAAGAGCAAAAGAGATAAAAAATATGGTAAAAGTTAATGAATATAATGTTCTTAGAAGTTCGAAGAAAAAAGAATATCATACATTGTTATTCACAATAAAAATTGTCTTCAAATAACAATTTTAAACAACATCTTTCCTGAAATTTTGCAAAATCTTTCTATTCATCTACTAACCATCGAGCGACAACCTTACCGCATGAACGCTCAAAACAAACTGACTAAAAATTTAAAGCACAGCAGAAAAACAAACTTTTACGCAGTGTACGTTGACGGTGAGCCGAATACTACTTCGCGTGCAAAAGCTCAAAAACACACGACGCCCGCGGGCTATGGGAAAACATAAGTTGATGACCACTGCTCTAGATCAGCGGTCGGCAAAATAAAAATGAGACTGTAAGTGAAAGTGGTGACCGTGGCATGCAGGTTAAGTGTGTGGCCTAGCATGCTCGGAGCCCGGGTTCGATCCCCAGCCGTGGCGAAAAGTTTTTTCAATAAAAAATTTTTCTGATCGGTCACCACCTCTCTGCAGACAATGGCAAACCTCAGAGAGTAAAAAATGCCATGTAAAGCTTCTTGAGAACATGAACTTTAGCCGTTCGGAGTCGGCATAAAACATGTAGGTCCAGTTCTCGGTCAATTGTGTGCAAACATTTAATAACACACACAACACAATTGATAATAAGAAGCTCGGTCAAAGTCCTTTCAAGGGCTGAAATGGCCAATTTGTTTTTGTTTTTTTTTTTGTAAGTGAAAGTGAGACAAAAGAATTGCATATCATTGAAAACAATGCTGCTTCGGCAATAGTTGTTTGTCGAGTGAGTGAAAGAGCATGAAAATACGTGAGAGTTTTGGCAAAGCATGTGCTTCATGGGTACCGACCACTGCTCTAGATCAGGCATGCGCAAAAGGCCGCCCATGGGCGGATAGCTTTCAAATGCATACGATAGCTTTCACTCAAAAAAGCTTTGCAGTCAAGACTCGCACTGTTACACTGAATATTTATTCACATTCGTGCTATCACAGCACACGATCAGTCGCTGTGTGAACTTCATGCTGTGAGGTTGCGGTCGCTTGCTCCTGCTCAATTTAATACGCTTGACTATATCGATGTCGGAATAAAGCTCATACAGCTCGTGGTTCCATTATATTCGGTACTCGCCATTGACGCAGATTGGACCACAGATCTTGCGAAGGATTTTTCTCTCGAACGCTCCTAAAGTCCTTTCATCAGAGCTGCTCAAAGTCCAGGTTTGTGATGCGTATAGTAGGACGGGCATAATTATTGACTTATAGAGCGTCAGTTTTGTTCGTCGAGAGAGAGCTCTGCTTCTCAATTGCCTACTGAGCCTAAAGTAACATCTGTTGGCAAGAGTTATCCTTCGTTTAATCTCAATACTGATACCGTTGGAGGAGTTAATGCTGGATCCCAGGTAAACAAAGTCCTTCACTACCTCAAAGGAGGTGTTGTCAACAGTGACGTGGTTTCCAAGACGCTGGGACTGTTTGTTTGTTGACACGAGATACTTCGTTTTATCTGCGTTCACTGCAAGACCCATTCGACTGGACTCTTTTTCTAGCCTGGAGAATGCTGAACCGACTTCGCGCGCATTTTGACCAATGATGTCAATTTCATCAGCATACGCCAGCAGCATAACACTCTTATAGAAAATTGTGCCGCTGCGTCTCAGGTCAGCAGATCGGATGATCTTCTCCATGACTATATTAAAAAAGTCGCACGATAAGGAATCACCTTGTCTGAAACCTCGCTTGGTATCGAAAGGAAGGGAGAGGTCCTTCCCGATTTTCACTGCGCTGCTGGTGTTCTTCAGTGTCATCCTGCAAAGACGTATTAGCTTCGCAGGAAAACCAAATTCAGATATGATGGAGTAAAGGTGCCTTCTTATTGGACTGTCGAAGGCGGCTTTGAAATCGACAAAAAGATGGTGTGTGTCGATTTGTTTTTCGAGGGTCTTTTCCAAGATTTGTCGGAGCGTGAAGATCTGGTCGATGGTGGACTTTCCAGGTCTGAAGCCACACTGATAAGGTCCAATCAGTTGGTTAACGATGGGCGTCTTTCACACAATACGCTCGACAGGACCTTATATGCGATATTTAGAAGGCTAATCCCACGGTAGTTGGCGCAAATGGTGGGATCGCATTTCTTGTGGATTGGGCAGAGCACACTGAGGTTCCAATCATCTGGAATGCATTCTTCCGACAATATTCTGCATATAAGTCTGTGAATGCATTTAAACAGAGCTTCGCCACCGGTCTTAAACAGCTCAGCCGGTAGGCCATCGGCTCCTGCGGCTTTGGTGGTTTTAAGCCGAACTATAGCTGTTAAGACCTCGTTATAGTCGAGCAGCGGAACTTCAACGCTGTCATCCATAATTGGGGTTTCCGGGATATCATCTTCACTGGCGGGATTGTTGTCAGCGTCGCCATTTAAAAATCTAGAGAAGTGCTCCCTCCATAACATCAGTGTACTCTGGATATCTGTCACTAGATTCCCATTCTCGTCCTTGCAGGAAGAGGCTCCGGTCTTAAAACCATCTGCCAGGCGTCTTATTTTTTCGAAAAATGTTCGAGTCTCATTCCTGTCTCCATGCATCTCAATTTTCTCGCACTCACGCATTTCCGCCTCTCGTTTTTTTCGCCTAAAAATGCGTCTCTCTTCCCTCCTCTTCTCTCGGTATCGCTCCTTAACAGCACGCGTTACAACAGACTGCAGGGTGGCTTTGTAGGCGATGTCTTTCTCTGCAGTGGCGTCGCGACACTCCTGGTCCTCAATCAACCTCATTCCATTATCGGATGTGTTGTCGTGGAGGCTGAACTTTCCAACTGAAGGACCAAATATGTTTTCCTTACCCACCTTGGCGTTGAAGTCACCAAGCACGATTTTTATGTCATGACGGGGACAGCGCTCGTATGCGTCTTCAAGGTGCTCGTAAAAACTTTCTTTGGTCTCGTCATCTTTTTCTTCTGTCGGAGCGTGCGCACATATAAGGCTTATGTTAAAAAATTTTGCCTTGAAGCGAATTATGGCAAGTCGTTCGTTCACAGGAGTGAATCGCAGGACATGATGCCGTATTCTCTTGCCAACTACAAATCCGCATCCAAGCCCGTGCTTGTCCGTATGGCCGCTGTAGTAGATATCACAGGATGCTTGCTGAAGCAACCCTGCCCTTTCCATCGCATTTCTTGAATTGCAGTGATATCAGCATTATATCTTTCCAAGATATCAATCAGTTGGATAGAGGCACCATCCCAATTTTAGGGTTCGGACATTCCAGGTGCATATCCGTAAATCATTATCAGTTTTTCGTTTGCGGTAGTCGTCATCAGATTTGGGGATCATTCTTTTATTCATTCTTAAACTTTTCATTGAAATATTTTTATTACATGGTGGGCTTCAAACCCAACGCACAACCTTTGCTTGATGGCCAAAGGAAGCCCGTCGCTCAGATTCGCCGCCAAAGTAAATCGGTATGATGGTTTTTTGACGTTTCTAGGCGACACCACGCGGAGGTTTGCGTCGACTTGAGATGATTTCGACATGGATAATGCTGGCCTCGCCAAGTTGAGGCAGTCAGACACGTTGCCATGTGAAGATCGCCCCCCTTATCTCCCTGTATCTGTTAGATTTAATTTATTTGTAATAGATTTATAATGTTAGCGTAAATGAAATTATCAATATATTTCCATGTGATAACTTTTTTTCACTTTGAACATTTTGAATATTTGCTTTGTAGATTTTTTTTGATTAAGTTACTTTTGGATTAAGCAAAAATATGAAATACTAGCAACCCTCCGCGGGCTTGCTCGCGATATATTTTTTAATAAGAAACAATGTCTTATGTAATTTTTTGTATTATTATTTAAGTATTGTCTTATCCATTCAAAATTAAAATTATTTTCAAACTTATATAAATACATTATTTTCGGTTGTTGTCTTATATTAGGAAGAAAAAATTGACCGGATAGATTTCCTATCCTTAAAAGACCAAAACATTACGGGAAAACAGTCCTGCATTAGATAATCACGGACATTTAAAAAGATGGACCTTGTGCGTTGTTTTTTGTCAAAGTAAAACACGTTGGTACAGAATTTTAAACTTAAATCCCCTTTAAATGTGAGGGAATCAAAGGGATTCGAGGCATTAAAACATTTTCTCATTTGCTGGACCAGTCAGAATAATACCCTTGAACACATTTTAAATAAATTTGGTAACACGTAACCGAACTCCATTGCATACAAATTCGAAAGTAAGTCATCTTTTGTTTTAATTTTTATGACAGAACTGTTGAAGCAAAGGTACCAGCTTTCATGTTACCGCGAAGTTGCACTCAAATATTCGTGCGCAATTGTACAACTTGCAACTTATGCCAAAACAATGATTTATTAAGAAGCTTTTTTACAAACGCCCGAAATTGCAGAAAAAAACAGTATTATTCGAGCATTACTTCATAAAATGAACGAATATCTCTTTCGTTTAGGAGATTAATTCGTTCTTATTTTTCTCGATTTACATATGTAAGTTCTGTTACTGTACAAACCTTAAAAATAACCTTCATAGCTTTTTAAAATAACTAATACCGACCCTGTGTAAAAAATGTTATTGTGTGCTTGCGATTAGAAATTTACTTATAAAACCCGCATGATTGAAGTTGACTTTGATTTATTATAACATTTTATACTTTTCTAACCATACTTCTATGAAAACATATTTTATTTTATCACAAAATAGCCGCGAAAAATTTAAGGGCAACTTTGAAAAACGTTTATTTGTTTTTATTTTATACCTCAGCCTTTGAAATAAAACTCGTTACAGTGGTTTTATACCAAATGAAGGACAATATCGATAATTTCCTTCTTTCAATAATAATTATTTCTTAATCGCTTGTGCTTTAGCAAAAACAGAAAAATTTTAACCGTTAGACTAAGTCGACTTTGATAAGTATCGAATCATTTATTTAAGAAGTATGACTTTACTTTTGACTTCTTTTTATAGTACGAAAAGATCTTCTTGTTTATATAAATATTGCATTGACTATCTATATATCAATTCAAATAAAGAAAATCCTAATGAAAAATAAAGCAATTTATGAGATATCATGTTATATGTTTAACAATTGTTTAAAATCGTAGATAGAAGATATTTTAACTTTTTAATTATTTAAAATTCGAATTGAAAGTTTCATTTAAATCAATGAAATAGTTCATGAGTCATTAAGCAAACCCAAGCTCTTTTATACTGCAAGTTGAAACAATTTTTATAAAATAAAAATATAAGGTGAGGTGATTAGCTTTCTGCAAACGTTTGTAACGCATAGAAATTAGCGAGTTCGGTATAGAAAAGTGTATATATTCTTGATCAGGTGTCAGGTGAGTCGATTTATCTATTTCTGTTTATACGTCCGTCTGTGTGTTGTCCATAAGCATAGGATAAGAAGCAGTTGAGATAACTCCATTTTGGTACACATGTTGAAATGGATCCAAGATCTGCACTTTTGAATATTTTTGGAATTCACCCAGGATACGCTAACCTCCCTTACAACCCAAATATTTAAAGCTCCACACATAAGCTTATGTTAAGCCTGCAGATATCAAATTTTGTGCGTATACATGTTAAGACAAAAAAAAGTTTTCTTTGTAAATTGGGACATCTGCACCTGTCAATGGATACAATTAAAAAATTTAAAAATCCATATATAAGCTTATATTTGACCCACGGAGATACAATTTTTGCGTAGGTATGTTTTTTATTTCAAAACAGAACACGCCCACCTCACATGCAACCCAAAAATTTAAAACTCCATACATAACCTTATGTTTGGTCAAAAGAGATACAATTTGGTTTGTATTTTATATCAAAACTAAGATGTGTTAAAAATAATGTGTGCAATAGGAAAAATCTCATACTTTTTAAAATATTAAACTTTTCGGAAATGAATACAAAAATAATTCTTTCACTTAAAAATGCTTCAAAATAAACATATAGAAAACCCATGAAATGCTTATAAATATACATAGTATAAAAAAAACCTCAAATGAATCTTTGTATTGTATCCTTTTAAGGCAAATGCACTTCAAAACGTAATGCTCTTTAATTTGAGCCTTCAATTTTAACAACAAATTTCGATTCCCCTTTTTCAGTAGCTTTACCATTCTTCACACAGTTGAGAGCAAGAAACAATTCTGCTGTTTTTATTTGTACAGAAAAAATTCCCACTACAAATAATGATTACAGCAACAAACGAAAAACTCATAAGAATTTCTTATATAAGAAATTCCAATTGAAAAAAATTTAGAAAAGACATATATGCAAATACCTATATAAAGCAAATATTAATGTTTAATACTTGTTTCAATTAAATCAATATAAAACCATGTTGCTTTGTTTATTTTTAAAACAGCGCGCAGCCGCAAATGAACACACCATAACCAGTTGAATTTTTGTAAATTAATTTTGTTTTTTTGCACCGAAGCAAGCGTCTGGTACCACGATCAGTGTGACAAGTTTATACATAAATTTATCTATATCTTAAACTAATGAAGATCCCACTCTAAAATTTTGTGTGCATTATCTTTAAACCTTAACATATATTTTAAAATTAAAATTTAAATAAAAAAAAAAAACAAAACCGTCGAAGTTAAAAAAAAATTTCAATTTCAAGTTTTTACTTCCGGTCTTCTAGAAGAAAAAAAAAAAACAAATTTCAAATCTAATTCCAAAATTAGGAAGAACAACCAAATTTATATATAAATCATTATTTTTATTGTTTTTTTTTTTACGTTTTTTATTTGAAAAATTTCTTTGAAAAAATCATTTTTCATATTCGCCAATTCTCTTGAAGCCCATTACTTCACAATTAAGCCTCAGGAGCAAAAATTTTTGTGAAAACATTCACACCTTCCAGAAGCACAATTGGGCCAAATATGAACGAATTCCAGAATATGCAATTTTTTTCGTTGTCCGCTTCACATGAAATGCCCCATATGATATATGTACCGATATATTTATACATTCATAAAAATAAACTTTAACAATAACTGAAATTAAGAATTAACATATTCAATGACTAGATGGTTTGCAATTAATAATTTGTAAAGCGATAAAGGAAGAACAGGGTTTACACATTAAAAAAAGTATTAAAAATAGAACTTCAACAAATATTTGTTATTTTTACGAACTCTAATCTTTAATGGTAATGTGGAGCATAGATATGAATTAACCAGATATTTCTTCATTTTCTTCTTTAGAAATACTTTGATTGCGAACTAATTTTATCATCGAAGTGGTTGGTTCAAACAAAGTGCAACCACCCTTTAATCCTTGCTTGACATGCAATATTGATGACACGTGATAATTAAGGAATCTGTTTCGATGCGATAGGGGTATTCACACTGAACTCGTTAGTTTGTTATTTGGTTAGTTGTTACTTCGTTAAATTTGTTGACTGTGAATACACCCTTATAATTTATTTCGTTAGCCTTGTAGTTCTTATTAAATAACAGCTGATTTTGCTTTGCCGAACTAACGAAAACTTTATCAGGGTTGTTCAGTTGTTACTTTGTTACTCGGCAGTTCGATAGTTCGATAATTTAACAAAAACAAAGTGCATGTAAAAAAATAACAAGTAACAACTAACAAACTAACGAGTTCGGTGTGCATACCCCTAATGATTTTATGAGGTTTAATTGTGAAAAAAATGCGTTTGCAAGCAGTATTTGATACTGGCATAGCCATCATATCTTTCGCAAAAGTGCAAGGATTTTTGTACTTAAAAGAATTGTTTAAATTTGTAAAGCATTCTATTTCAAACCAAAACTTTTCAACTGTTAGAATACTTCCATTTGACGAAGTCAACAATTTTTTAACAGATTTGTCTTGTTTAAGTTGTCTATACTCTTCATCAATCGACTGCTGAATGCTTTTATGAATTGCTAAATTGGGAAACCGTTCCAAAAGTTTCGATAAATTTGCAAATTCAGAGTAAAGTGTATGGATCTAAAAATTAAAGTTCTTTGAAAATTGATTCATCGACTGGCAACCTATTCTTTAATTGTGAGCAAAGCTCAATATAAAAACTTTGACATCTATGAAGAAAATCTTTAGATTTCGATACATTCTTTATATATCTAATTTTCTTAGCAACTATTAAGCCAAGACACATTTCATTTAATGGTGATAGATTTGGTCCACTTCTTGGGTCAATGTCAGCAATGTTAGTCGATCTAACATACCCTGACTTTAAGTAGCAACTTAATATGGACTTAAACATATCAGACATATCGCTATGAAGCCGGTGAACAACACACGATTCGGATTAAAAAATTATATTAAACTTATTTATGATCGGCAAAATGTAATCTAAAAATAAAAAAAAAAGTTGTGTTACGTCTTCTGAAAAGCTTGCACATAAGAACTCCGCAGTTAAATTCCGATCTAAATTATACTGATCGTTGAAATTAAGTGCATCCCATTGTTCAACAATCCGATTGACGCACGCATGCAACGAGAGCCACCTTATCTCATAATGTTGTAAGATGTTGTGTTTTTCGCTGTTTAAGAAATGCTGGATATCGGAAAACTCTCGCTGACGCTTGGAGCTCCGACTGAAATAATTGTAAACGTCTTTTACAACTTGATCTATATTTCTGGGTAGCTGTTTACAGGCATAGCATACAGCTAAAGCGGCAGAATGACAAACGCATTTTACAAATACACAATTAGGATTGACAGCTTTGATTCTCGACACTATGCTGTTATTTTTTTTCAAAAATTACGTTTGTTGTATCAGCAGCAAACCCAATTATATATTGCATCCGTAGATTGTGTTCACGCAGCTTTTCTGATATAGCATTAAAAATACATTCAGAAGATTCACCTGAATATCGGAAGAACATCTAAAAAACGATATACATATATCGGGATATAAAAAAATCACCTTCTAGATCAACAGAAAACAAAAATTTTGTTTGCACATTCTTCTGGATACTAGAAAAAAACAGAACAGCAACAGCCAGAACTTTTACAGATGATACATCGGTAGTCTCGTCAAAAATCAACGAAAACCTTGGCTATCCAGCCGATGATTTCTGGGATTTAATATCCATTAGCAACATTTTTTCAAACTCCGGGGCGATGACATCGTGCACCAGATTCATGGATTTTGTGCGCTTGCAAGAAAAATTTTTTGCGATTTCTGAGTCATGGAATGCAGATTTAAATACATCACTTAAATTGTACATAACTCGAAATGGAACGTTATGCTCCGCCAAAACTGCACAAATTTTAAGTTCTGCCTTCTTTGTTTCATCCGAAACAGAGTTACTATGGAAGTATGCATCAATCTGTAAAAAAAAGAAAAACATTACTTGTTGAATGTTTTTTTTTTCAAAGCTGACCTACCAGTGACCATTGTAATGAACCATATTGTTTGTATGTTTTTGGGTAACTGCATGCTCCTTAATCAATGCAAGACGAGTTAGTATATTCACATCGCACGCCTTGCAATACGCACTTTTGGCATCCTTGCTCTGGCATAGCCAGCTCTTGAACTTTTAATTTCTTTCCCAGTCAGAGCGATATGATTGTTCATATATTTTCTTCATTGCATTTATTGAGATAAAATAAAATTTGCAAAACTCGCTCCATTTACAAATGTTTCACAAAAGAAATGAAGAAGCATTGACAGTTGCAGTGTTGCCATTTTTCAATAGCAGTGTTATGACTTAAGGCTGCTTACGCACTTTTTCACTAATAATATTTGCGACAAAACAAAACGGAAAGCTTTGGCTTAAGACTTAAGCAAAAATGTTTTAAATTTTTGTTTTTCAATATCTACTTAAAATCTACTAGATTTGAAAATCTACTAAAAAACTACTAGCGACTTTCAAAATTCTACTAAATCTACCAATCTAGTAGTAAATCTACTGAAAACGGTCACTCTGCTAAATTATCTCCTTCTCGTTAATCGACTTGGCTTAAATTTCTGCACGAAGCATGTTGAAACATTTTGCAGCGAAATCAACAATGCGAAGCAACAATGTGTGCGCTGCAAACAACGATAGCCATCGAAGCTATCAACAATAGACCTGCTTGCAAGAAATTTTGAGGAAAATTTATAAATTTTTAACTAAAATATCAATTTTACGGAAAAACTATTGATCTGAGATATATGTCACCACTGACTTTTTTTATTGGAAACGGCAAGATCTTTCATTTGCTCATACATCATACCCACCTAACTGTTAAGGTGAAGGCAGTATATGGAAAATAAGCGATTAATTTGATAAAAAATATTGACTTAAGTAAGATTATTGGCCAAAAACTTATTAGCTTTTTAATTACTTAAAATTCTGAGGATACAAAAACAGTTTAGAATAATTTATTGTTCGATTAGTAAAAATGTTATTCAGCGAAAAAAGCGAATCTTGGAGTTTCATTTTTATATAATAGTATAGATTCTTGAAAGTTTCTATTTCTATTCTTATAGTTTTAAATAAACATAATGTATTGCTTTGAATTGTATCTCTAAAATTCATGTTCGATTTCATGCGAGCGTTTTGAGTAAGTGGTGTAATGTTTTTTTTTGGGATCATCTTTTCCCTATAAATTTTGGAATATTTTTTGATGATCATGGATGGGAGGGCAAAGGTTGAGACAAGATCACCAAGTCTCCACAACAACATTTATTTGAGCGCAGATTTTTTTTTCTTTCTTTCTAAATCTTCTTTTCTTATTCCTTATTCGTACCTTTATCATATTCCTTGCAAGCAAATTTAAATTAGTATCGCATTAGTAAATGTTTTTCAAGTTGATAGGCTACAAGATATCCCACCCCAATAGCTGACGAGCCATAGCCGGAAATCAAAGCGTGCTTCCGTCGCTTATCATCTGCCCAACAACAACAATTATAACATTTAGAACGTTGATGCTACACACTGTGAGATATTCTACTTATGCTGGACGATTCCGTGCACTAAGCACATTTTAGGTTTTGACAGCTCATACTCAGTGCTGTCACTTGAAATTTTAAAGTAGTGGTAATTTCTAAAAATACACAGTCTTAAAAGGGGGATAGATTTAGAAAATTAATGGTAGAATTTTACTTCTATACAAAAAATGTTATTAACTTGCTGTAATCTCATAAAAATTATGGCATATTTTTTTTATTCTTTCAATTTTATTGCAAAAAAAAAACACAAATAGTTTTTAATTTATTTCAAAGTTTTTTTCTTTACATCCATTTTTAAAAGTGAATACCTGATCATATTTCGCATTTAATACAATACCCGAAAGACAAATTAAATGTAAAAATTCAAGGGAATGTAAATGGTCTCTCGCGATTGGCTCCAACCAAATGGCTTGGCTAATGAGCTCGAGCTTGTTTATATAAATTTTTAGATGATCTCTCTTGCGAACTCAAGCAATTTGTTAACTTTCATAACTCACGCAATCAAAAGTCAAAGTACAAACAAAGTCGCGATAAGCCCAGAGCCGAGTTTCAGCGAACTTGTCATGCGCAGCAATATATTATTAATTAAGGATAACATTGAATTTAAAAGTTTTTATTATTATTATTAAGTACATATAAGAAATATCTTTGTAATATTTTGTAACAAAACTTTCCACAAACTGTAGTAGGCTGGGAATTCTCTAAAATACTCCCTTATAAAAACAATGCTCCTTTGTCTCCGCCACAACGAACAAGATCTCGGAAACTGCAAGGGCGAGATGATGAAATGTATTTTGGCTCAGATGGCATATAAAATATTTCGAAAAATGTCTGTTTTCGGTTCGTGTATCAGAGACACAAAAATGGTTAAAATGGCTTGAATTTCCTTGGGACAGGGACGATAACTAAGCTTGCGTTTTTATGCCCTGCAAAATTCAATTCAAAAATTGCAGGATAATTGAAAAAGAACTGAAAAACGAACAATTTTTTACTTTTTCATGATAATGCGATTTCCTTAACATTTGGTTTTTTAATCTAATCACTTGTTTAAAAAAAATTACCATGTCCTGTCTCAGTTGAGTGTTCCCAAAATATTTTAATTATTGGAACAAATGACAGTTATTATTATAGATATAAAAATAGGCTATTGATAATAAATATGACATAAAAATTATAGTGGTAGAATTTGGAAAAAAGGAAATAGTGGGTGGTAAAAGTCGAAAAAGTGGTAGATCTACCACAATTGTGGTGAAGTGGCATTCATACTTCGTACTACAAACTACTCTAGAGATGGGAAAAAGTCGCACATTTGCATCGTGCGACAGGCTGCGCGCTTAGCGTGCTTGGTGAGGGGTGTTGTCATAGTTGTCATAGTATATATGTACAATAACAATAATGACTAATTATATTTATATCAATTGGTATAATAAATTATTAACTAAGAAAATATATTTTTATATTGAGTTACTACAATTAGCCCTCAAAATAAAAAAAGGATCATTGCCTGCATCCGATTTCGCTTTTATGATAGGTCTTTTTTCCTATTGGGATTCCTTTCTTGACTGCCGGAGAGTGATAATAAATAAACCGGCCTTTCCTGTTGGAAAGGGATTCTTAAAATTGCGTTGCCCTCGCAGCTGCAAAAGCTGCTCTACTGCCCGTCCCTAAACTACACCATTCTATTCCACGCTTAATGCGTTTGCTATGCGACTGTTAAATTACTGCTGTTAAAGTGTTAATAAACCGACATGCGGCCATAGTAAAATCGGCGCAGATATTAATACTGATCAAGAATACATAATCTTTTCTATACATACCATTCTTCTTAACAGCGTACAAGGTTGTGAGAAAATAGCATACTCCTTGCCAGAGAATGCAAAAAAAAACCGTATTTTATACGTACTAGAGCTTCCAGGTTAACGAGAGCACTTGTTACACAGTGAGCACACCAATTTAACAGTTGTTTTTAAAAAAAATCAAGTGAAAACATGAACCTCAACGACACGTGTATTTTATTCATGAACTACAAGTAAAGTTCGTATTCACGTGAATAGTATTCACGTACTTTACTTTTCATAGTTTTTTGAACTCTAGGTAAAAATTGGTTTTTTGGCCCGTTTTTCAAATTTTTTTGTGCAATATTTTCATGAAGTGTGACCATTCTGCCGTCGCATCTCGATTATTTGTTCCCCCTTTGAAATCAGTTAGAAGTGGTTATTTTTTGCCTATCTCGCTCCGTTTTCGAGATATTCCGCTTTGTATGTTTTTTTCATATATTTTATTCATTTTTGTTGGCTGTGCTTAAAGTACGTGAATACTATTTACGTAAAAAATATTCACGTGAATACGAAAATCACGTGTAGTTCGTGAATAAAATACACGTGTAGTTGAGGTTCGTGTTTCAAAACACGAACTATACGGAGTTCGAACTTTCGTGAACACGTGTAGTTCGTAACACGTGCTTGAGTTGAAGCTCTTCTACGTACCAAATTTTGCATTTGGCTCTTCGACTCAAACACAAGCACAATCATTACCGCGCAGAAGAAATACAGCGGAACAAAATGTTAAGGGTTGTGCTGTTTGATCAAAAAAAATTATTTGCTTTGTTGTGCTTTTTGATCATGATCCGAAAACCGTACCTTATGCAGCGAATGTTAGCGCTGCTGAACAACAGTAGAACAATTTGTTGGAGAATTCGAATAAAGATTGCGCTCTCTCAAAAAATTGCGAACCGAACAAAAATGAACCATTCGTTAAGTTTTTTTATTCCATTACCTGCTCCTTACAGAGTAAGCATGAAGGTATAGAACTGCATTCCTTAAATAAAGTGATTAGCGAAAAAAGAAAATGTTATTTATATGAACTTCTTTTTCAATACTAATGAACTTCAAATTAATTTGATATGTAGAGAACCTGGCAATGTATTTTTTGCATTTTATATCAATTACCTGATTTTGTTGACTAGCTTGAAGAGCAGCATTTCTATACTTCTCCCATTTAGACATAACATCGGAAACTTTTTCTTCTGCCAACAAACTTCTCTCCGAGCTCCCTAAAACTTCATAAATAGCATAACCTTTTGCATATTCGTTTAATCCAATTTTTTGTTTAACTATTTCAATAACTTCAAATGCTGTTGAACATGGATGGAACTCCACAGAATGATATTGGCCATCCATGAAATGAAATCTAGCGTAAATAGGACGACGATTTATGGTACAAATTATTTCTTCTCGACTAGGCGGCCATTGTCTACGTCGCGTTCCTTGAGTTCTAAAAAAACACTGAAATTAAACATACAGAGTTAAATTAATGTAAATGTTAATTGATAATCGATATAATAATATCATAATTTTGAATTCATTAAGCAAATTAAGTGCAGACTACTGCAGCAATATGACGGAAAAAATTTCTTCGCCAATTAGTGATATTCCTTTGACGGATTCTGAAACTCTTGTCTCAGTAAAACAATCCTCAAACGATGTTCCCGATGGGGGCTTAGCACATAGACAATAAGTCTAGGAGGTCAAATTACATAGGCCGTCAGACCCAAAAAAACTAAACAGGTTATCCCTTTACTATCAAAATGTAAGGGGATTGCGTTCTAAAACGCGGGACATATTTCTGGCGACTCAGAATTGTTCTAAAGATATTAGCCGCGTTTTATTCGTACACTGAGGAAACGAATTGGTTGGGGCAACAAAAAAAATGCCCAACCGCATTTTCGAAGTTGCTGCAACCTGAAATCTGAAGTTATTGCAGCAAACATTTTGTCAGCGATGAATGCTTTTGATGTTGTATGAACTAACTATTGAAAATCAGAACCAAATCATGCCCTAATCATAACTTAAAATCGAATCTTACAACTTACCATTCTCTTGATATGATAGATAGTTGATTGGTACAACATAAATCTGAATTTGCCACATACTGAACATAAATTTGAATTCGTCTGTCAAATTGTTCCGTTAGTTTTCCATCCGACTTTGTCGTCCAATATGTTAGACCATGCGAAAGCCCCTATTCAATTCTTCGTTTATATAGCGCAGTTCAATATGGTAGAAAAATAAAAGCAAGGTTTGCAGATATTTTGCATTGACATTTAATGAAGTTGAACTTGAATCAAATTTTTAATACTGATGGTATTTTTTATTAACAATTAGTTGTGCAAAAAATTATTCGGTTGTTAAATTCAATATTCAATTGAGGGAATCAATTATTTGGTCATTTATTTCCAGTATTTTCAAGGACGACTTGAAAAATGAGTCGATTCTGTTACATCAAACATATTCTTATATGGATGAACGAATATTTCTGGTTTCTACAAAATTTTGATTCTGAATAACGAATTCAGTTTATAACAACCGAAAAATGTTTATAGCAACTATTTTTCGAAACACCCAACCAAAAATTTTGGACCTACAGCTAATCTGTTTTGAGAGTGTACTGGTTTAACCTGATGAACGAAAAGATCGCATTGGTTAAACTTTTTTAAGTTTTGCTCCTGACCGCTTGGAGCATAGTCGGCGATGACAAGACCAAACAGCTGATTGAAAAACAATACAATTGTGAAAATTTTTGAAGATGGATGAAAATATGACAAATTTATTACAATTCATATTGAATTCATCGTCCTCGTCATCTTCATCTTCATCTTTTGTGTTTTCTGGGAGTGACAGTGCTGAAGAAGCTGAAGTTCATCCAAAAATAGTAACATTTTTGGACACTATAAGAAGCTATAGTGAAGACGACTTCAAGTCAAATTTTAGAGTTGATTTGGGAACAGCTATCAGTTTGATTGGTATGCATTGGCATCTTTGCAATTTTAATAGTTTCTGATATTTGTTTCTTAACGTAGAACTATATAGCGTATCAACCACATACATGGACAAATTTTTAAATACTGGTGGACTAGAGAGAATAAGTGCAGAAAAAGAAATATATTTGTTCTTATGGTACATGGCCAATACCGAGCCTTTTCGAACCGTGGCGAATCTGTTTGGAGTATGCAAAAATGCAGCTTGGAGGATTGTGAGAAGAGTATGTTGTTGGCTTATTTCTATTGGTCATAACTATATTAAGTGGCCCAATGATTTGCAGAGTTTAATTGTCAATTTTGAAAATAGATGTGGTGTTCCTGGTGTAGTCGGTGCTATTGACTGCACTGACATCCATATAAATGCCCCTTCAGAAAATCGTGAAGATTATTTCAATCGCAAGCGCTATTACAGCATTAAACTGCAAGGTGTAGTTGGAGCCGACAAAAAATTTCTCGACATATTTTGTGGAGAGCCAGGATCAATCCACGATAGCAGGGTCTTACGCAGATCACCACTATTTAGAAAATTGCACAACAACAACAACCACTTTGGAAATTACTTCGTAGTCGGAGACTCTGCATATCCATCAATGAATTGGCTGGTTTGTCCATTTAAAAATATGGGAAACATTTCTGAAAATCAGAAAAAATTCAATTATCTGCATTCCTGCACTCGAATTGTAGTTGAACACGCATTTGGTGTGCTTAAAACACGGTTTCGAAGGCTACAGTTTTTTGTGGAACAACGCGACATTGGAATCATCGTAAATTTAACTGTGGCTGCGTGCATTTTACATAACATCTGCATTGACAACCACGACATAATTTCGTTGGTCAGTCTGGCAACGCTATCGTGCAATCACTTGTTTTTACTTCTCGTGCTGCTCTATTTTGAAATTATTTGCAAATTGCTTTGAATTAATGATTTAATCCTTTAAATAATCTGAACGCTATATTGTGTTGCTTGAATAATATAACAGTGATTTGATTTCAATCTGGATTTGGCTTAATTTATTAAATTTGTTTCGTTTGCTAACATAACCTCACTTTATGTTACAAAATGAGTTCTGCTTGTGAAATTTGCAAGTCAGAGTGGGACACAGTGGGTGTTTTCATCTCGTGCGCTGGTTGTTCCAAGATTTTTCACGCCAAATGTGCTGGACTGTCTGCAAGAATTGGTGATGCGCTATCTGGGTCTTCTAATGTTGGACTTCAATGGCTATGCAAAGACTGTCGCAAGGTTTCAACAAGCACTCTGATTACAATGTTGGCAGAGCTGATGAAATCGTCGGTTGGCATCGTTGAAGACGTAGCCCGTCTGCAGAAAATAGTGTCTGAACATGCGGAGCATTGCAATAAGATGTACGACAATGCCATTTCCGTCACTAAGGTTAGTACTGATGAATCCGTGCAATTGTCTAAAAAGCCAACCAGAGCTAAGTCGAAAGCTAAACAAACTGCTGATGTTGCTGATGCTAATGCTAGTGGTCTCGTACCTAGCCCTAATGTACCGCCTTCTGTTCCTGATATATCTGTTCATGGTGCTACTCTCTCTTCTGCTGCTACTGTTCTGCCTAGTGCTATGCTTTCTCCATCTCTAAATCCAAATACTGATATGCGCTCTACTACTGATCCTGCCACTCAAGTTCCTGCCACTCAAGTTCCTGCCAGTGTTGATGCAATAAACCTGTCGTATGCTGAAGTTGTCTCTCATGGTTCTGCGTGCGTTGGAAGCAATGCCAACATTTATGATGCAACCGCTGTGTCAATTGCAACTATTGTTCCTACTTCCTATCAATCTGGATTTGTTGGGGCCAATGACAATAATGAATTGGATATCGTAGTTGGCAAAAAATTCCTACATCTCTCAGCGTTCAAGTCTAATGTCACCGAAGAGAATATTATAGCATATGTGGTTAAACATGCGTCGATTGCTCGCGATCATATATGCTGCTATAAGCTTGTCAAACGAGGTGTTGCTGTTGAGAGTTTGCAAAGCATAAGTTTCAAATTTGGTATTTCCGAGCACCTCATCAACGAAATAACAAAGCCTTCTTTGTGGCCTAAAAATGTCCGCGTTCGCCCTTTTAAAAATTTTCTAAGTGTGGGAATAACAGACCTGTTGAACTAGTACCAAGTCAAGTTCTATCTAATGCAAAGCCTAATCTCCTTCTCTATTTCCAAAATATGTCTGGAATGAGAACCAAAGGATCTTCTATCTTTAACACTACATCACATAGTGATTTTGACATCATCGTGTTTACTGAAACGTGGCTAAACTCGGACTTCCCTGATGCTGAATTTATTAACACTAATATTTACCAAGTTTTCCGCAAGGATAGAGATGCGAATAAGACTGGCCTCTCTCGTGGTGGTGGAGTCCTTATCGCAGTGAAAAATAAGCTTCGACCAAATATTTATAATCTATGGAATGTGGACTCTTTACTGGATCAACTTTGTGTTTCGATGGAAGGTTCCAATGGATCACTCTTTGTATGTGTCTCCTATGTACCACCTAATAGCTCCGATGCTTTATATACCTCTCATGTGGATAATGTTCTCGCTCTACATACCTCTTTAATGGCGGACAGTCACTTGGTTGTTTTAGGTGACTTCAATCTCAGTGATATAGTGTGGTTGCATCTTGATCGTGAGTTAATAAGTAGGTATAATACAGGCATTCTGGCGCACGGAGCCGCGGAGCGGTGAGTCATCGTCTGTCCGTCCGTCCGTCCGTCCCCCGTCCCCCGACCCCCCGTCCAGCGTTTGCGGTTGTTAGATAAGCAGTTGCATAATGCAATGTACGCCAAGGTTAGTTTTTGATAAGCAGGCGTCCGCCAAGGTTGACGGCAGTCCCCCGCCCCGTCCCCAGTCCAGCGTTTGCGGTTGTTAGATAAGCAGTTGCATAATGCAATGTACGCCAAGGTTAGTTTTTGATAAGCAGGCGTCCGCCAAGGTTGACGGCAGTCCCCCGCCCCGTCCCCCGTCCCCCGACCTCCCGTCCAGCGTTTGCGGTTGTTAGATAAGCAGTTGCATAATGCAATGTATAAAAATTTTGCCAAGGTTTTTTGATAAGCAGTTGCATAATGCAATATTTAAAACTTTTTCGATAAGTAGTTGCATAAAAAGTTTCTGTTTTATCAATGCTTGAGAAAATAAAAAATATAAAAAGAAAAAAACAGTTTTTTGATAAGCAGTTGCATAATGCAATATTTAAAACTTTTTCGATAAGTAGTTGCATAAAAAGTTTCTGTTTTATCAATGCTTGAGAAAATAAAAAAGAAAAAAAACAGTTGTGAAATATTTTTTACAATAAATTTTATTATACATTTAGAATACATATATGTATGTATATGTTAATAGCTTATCATTAATAGGAAGTCCATCGTGGTTCTTTGAAGATAGCTGCATATAAATTATAGACTTTTCTTGTAGTTTGATATCGTGACCACAAAGTTGCGCAATTACAAATGTTATACATTTCCTTATCTGAATTTTCAGCAAAACAACAGTCTTCCCTATGTAAACCATGTATTGAATATGAAAAACGAAGAGATGATCTCATTTCAGTTATCATTTCCTTAAAAAATTTAACATGATTGGGGTCTATTAATTTTTCATATTTAATTAAGAATTTTTCTAGTTCGCACGATGAAACCATAGTTGTTTGTTTCAAGTGAGAGGTATACTTGAAACTAATCTGTTTTGTTTTTTTAATTATTCTTTATTAAAAAAACAAAACCCATGATAAGGTCCAGATATATATGTTGTTTTCTCAGAGTCGTAATATAAAAATTTTGTATAAAAGTTCAAGCGTATTACATTTTCTTCATAGTTGTTGGTCGTTGTTGATCGTTGGGTTTTTAACTAAGTACGAGTAATAATAAATTAAACTTTGAATATGGAGGGCAAGAAAAATACCTTGAAGTCTTTGAATGAGCTTACAAACAAAAGGAAGAGCATCATTCTGTGGAGTAATATTCCACCCAACACTAAATTAATTATATTGAAAGCGAAGAGGACAAATACTAAATTTGGATGGAAGATCATGTTGGAATTGGAGAAAGATGTTATGTTTCTACCTGTTTTTTACAATGAAATGAGTGATGAAGCACTGGAGAGCTTAAACTCTGGAGATTTCTATATAGAGAGAATGCTTGTTAATTCGAAAAATCCAATGTATTTTGAATTCAAATTTTCTTGTAAGAATAAATAAAATTAAAAAAAGTACTTATGTGTCAGCCTTTTACCCTTTAAATAAAAAAATCATAAATAAAGCAAACAGTTGTTTTTATTTTAAATGTAAAATATTTGTACACTTATATATATGAAATTGATTATCAATAAAACGAACAAATCCAAACATTGATTTTTTATTACATATTACATTTTTTACAGTGCCTACTTTTTTATATTTATAGATAATTCCCATTAGTTGCTTTAGGAATTTATCTTCAAAAAACCATTCAATATCGCTTTCAATAGCCATTTTAGAGGGAGCTACGTGCAGCAAGTCACCAGTTTCATCATTCAAAATTTCATCATTACACCATTGTTGAATTATGCTTTTCAATTTAGACACTTCTACATTATTTTTAAAATTTATTTCAAAAGTTGGTTTTTCCTTATAACTTTGTGCAGTTATCATAAATTTGGTACTTTTAAATAAATTCATAACATTTATATCTTCATGCTTAATAGAATTATTGCAACTAGCATGTTGGACGTCTTGTTGTTGGTGTTGTTGTATTTTAAGGTTTTTATTAGGATTTGCTGATTTTCTTCGTTTTTTTAATGCTGGTTCCTTGCTGTCATCATGACTTTTCTCAAACACTTCGTTGAAGTCTTCATGACATTTCAAAAATCCACTCTCGTCATGGTTTTGTTGTGGTTGTTGGTCTTCTTCATTCTTATTAACATCATCATTATGAGTTTCCTCCAACACTTTATCCAAGTTTTCATAATATGTCTGAAGATCACTCAAAAAATCGATGTCCTTGTCAGCACCCCAAAATATATCCTTATTCATTTTTTTGTGATTGAAGGTTTTTATCGTTTCACACAAGTTGACTTTTGTTTTGAAACTAATACGTTTTTACATTATGATGAAACTATTTATAAGTAAATTATCTTTCAGTTTACGTTGATATCATAATTTTGCGGTTAATTTTATTTTTATGTATGAAAAGAACAATTTTTACAACGATTTAAATTATATATATTTGTGTAAAGTTGAATAATTTTATTCGCCTCATTTTCCATGCGGTCAAATGATGAACAACCACAAGTGTCTGGTCCAACTGTACAATTATTATCTGACCACGGACAGTTTTCAAAATGTTCACCAAATCGAGAATTAATTTTTCTATAATTGTTCGTGTATTCCATTTTCGTTTGAATGTTAATAAGTCTATCCTTTTCATCCTCCGGTATGATGTGTGAAAATTTTTTCAAAAAACTATAGATATCCTTTATAATAGTCATATTTTTATTTCAAAACTACTGTATAGTCATATGAAACGTTTGGTAATAAGCATTAACATCAATGATTTCTGGTTTTATAGCATAATTTGAACGTTGATATAATTCTTGTCTAGTTTCATTATCATTTTGATTTATTTCATCATTATATTCAAAGCAATATATATTAAGTGTGCGTAATTCATATTTGCTATAGTAGGAACATTTAATACGTATTTCAAATGTTTCATATTTCAAATTAAAGTGACGATGAAAAACTCCTGAACTCTCATAAATTCCACCAATTTGCATTTCTTTCTCTATAAGATTTCTCCTGAAAGCCTCAATTGCATCTTCAACAGAAAATTTTCTTTCTGGAGTTGGACTATTTCTATTATAACGTTCTACATTCTTTTGATAGTCTGAATCATCATCATAAGTAGGTACTCTGTATGGATCTCTCAATGTTGTGGTCGGTGATGGAGTGATCGTATTAATATTATCATAATTAACATTTTCCAATTGAAGGGTTATGTTTACTTTTATCTGAAGAGAAGTATTCGGGATCTGTATGACAAAACTAACTTGTTTTCCATATTCAATATTGTAAAAAGTAGTAGTATTTTCATTTCCTTCGTGTAAATAATTTCTAGTTTGATAGCATGTAATGTGACGTATTTGTAATATTACGTAAGCAATAAATATAAAAAATAAAAATTTTCTTGAGCTCATGCTTCTATGTTAAATCTTTCGCTGACCGCAACTATTTAAGTAATAATCATGTTTAAAGTCTGTATATAGTCTTTTACATCAATGATTCCTACATTTAGTGGTTCATAATTCGGATCTTGAACTCTAATTCTTTCAATTTCACCATTGCTTAGAATCATTTCAGTTTCTGTTTCCCGATATTCTAGGCATTTAATGCTCAATCTTCTCTCTTCAAATCTACTATCATAAGTACAACGAATTGGAATATCTACATTTTCATATTCAAGGTTAAAATGTCGATAAAATACTGCCTTAGAATCAATAATTCCACCAATTTCATTTTCTTTAGTAATTAAATCCTTACGAAAGGCTTCTATGGCCTCATCCACACTAAAAAGTCTTGAAGGTATTCCTAGAGTTGTACTCTCAAATTTAACAGTTGTTGTTGTTGTTGTTGTTGTTGTTGTAGACAATTCTGTTTCTATCTCAGTACTTGATAGTTCATTAAAATATATTGGTTCCGTTTCTTTCAACAACAATAATGATATATTAATTTTCAAGACATTATTATCGGGTAGAGTTAAATTAAATTCAATACTTTTAGAGTTTTGATTAATAATAGGTATAGTAGTATTTTCCAATTTCCAAAATGGTACACTATACACATTTCTTAAAAAGAACAATAATGTTAAAAATAGAATAAATTTCATCTTATGTTTTATTCTTAGAGATATACACGCTGCTAAATTTCAGTATAAAATGATGATAATATGTAATCTGGTTGGTTTTATATATCAACTTTTTATTATGTATTATTTATTTATCATATAGATTATTATATAACATATATTCATTTAAAAGTAATGCTGATTTTAAAGCACATCGTATTTGACGTTGTTTCCTCGGTTTGTTGTTGTTGTTGTTGTTGTTGTTGTTGTTGTTGTTGTTGTTGTTGAAGTGGTATTGACATTGACATGTTCTTGGATACATATTATACAACATTGATAAGTTGATTTCATCACATTGTGGAATATCTTCGATATTGAAAACACGCTGTTTTAAAAATTCTTCAATCCACTTTTGTTTCTCCGTCCCCTTTACATACACTTTTTTATTCTTCAGTAGAGGTTTTAAATATCTCTGAATGTTTTTAAATGAATCGCTTCCATAATCCCATGACAGATTATGATGATTTAATTTTAACCAATTGGATTGACGTTGATCATCTTCACATAAATCCTCGAATTTGAATGGAGCTTTTATGTGGAAACAATGGAATTCATCTTTACTTAATACAACTGCTATCTCCTTAAAAACAAAACGATTATCGTAGATTTTAAAACCTTGAACATCAACAGTTGTAGACATTGTGTTAAATAAATAGCAGCAGTTGTCAGAACTCTTATTTATATAGAATGTTTGAATGCATGTGTATATTTTTATTAAATTATTTTTTTAATAACATTTGTGAGTGGTGTGTATTCAAAGACTTTATCGTGAATGAGCATACAATAAGCTGATGTACTTGGAGGGACGTTTGTTCGAAATTTTAATTCAATTCTAATATCTATTGGTCCTCCTTTTACACTCTCATTTTGATGAGAGACATCTAGAACTATTATTGGTGCAATGCTAGCAAAATTTTCTGGCGATAAAAGTGGTTGTGGAGAACGTCCATAGTATCCTTGTTGAAATTTTTGAAACATATCATAGAGTAAAGCGTAACGATTATGATCAAATCTAATGTTGAGGTCGTCATAGGGATATACATCAGAGTTAAGATGAACTTTTACATCTGATAAGTTACAATGTATGAACTTATTGTTGTTTTTAAATCCTAAAAGTATATATCGAGGTCTTTCATTTTCACCTGCCAGTTTCACATTCCATAAAATATTTGTACTTTCAACAAGAGAAGGATTATAATAAACATCCCAACTTCTAAACGATATATTAAGTGGTAGTTTACTATTTATTGTTTTTAACATTTTTAATCGGTAATCATCTGAAAGATGAATGTGTGGTACTTTCCATGTGATATTCAAGAGCTTTAATATAAGATTGTCTGTTTTAGTAGTTGAACTCATAATGGTCTTATCATCTTTAGATCGTATCAAAATCAATTCATGTTTACAATTCACAATTAATTTGTCAAAATCTTCTGCAAATCCAAGTAAATTCTTTAACGGAACACAAAAATTAAAATGTCCCGTTTTAAGTAGAGTATTATCTTTTTCAAATGGACACCATCCAGCGTTTTGAAGATTTATACTTTCAAATGCATTAAGTGATACATAATTTTTCATATCTGACGCAATTCCCAATTGTCTTGTACGATCAATTTCTACCCCATTCATCTCATATCGAATTTCATCAAATAAATATGCTATACAGTTGTTTAAGAGTTTAACAGTTTTTGAAATAGAATTATCGCTGTTGGATACAAATCCCTCAATATACAAGAGACTCTCACTTGGTAATACATACAAGTCCTGGTTTTGTATTGGTATACGTATTTCATCATCATTTTTAAATGATTGTAAATATGATGTATAGCTGTGATATTCTTTTTTCACTATACTCTCGTCGAAAAATGGCTTGTATAGAACATTTATTACGTCACTCATTTTGGTTTTTTAATTGTAATCCAATGCTTTCTAAAAATTCTTTGTTCGATTTAGTTAAATAAATTCTATGCCTTAACCTTTTAATAGTTGGTTTTTTATTTAGATTTGATTCTTCTTTTGTTGTTTTTGTTGTTGTTGTTGTTGTTGCTAGTGGACTAGTGAAGTGGTTGTTATGTAATTGCTTTTTATTAAAAACTATCATTCTTTATTAGGTTTTAAATGTAATCTTATTGACATTTTTTCACCGCGAAAATTAATTAGGTTACCACCTTGATCTACGACTTTAAGAACGAGAGTGCTGATTTGTTTTGTGTTAACTGGTAAATATATAACATTAACTGGTATTTCTGTAATTTTGTATCCTGGACTAACTCGAAGGGAGAACTGATGAATTGTATGCACATTTACTCCATTTATATATGATCCATTGATAATATTACACTCAATTGATATTGTATTTATTTTAGAAATATCTATCGGATTATCAGAATAATTTTTAACATCAGGTTTCAATATTCTTTTACTGAACCCTAGTAATGATCCAATTGAACAACTTCTATCGAAGAAAACTGGATCCTTGGAACTATAAATTTCTGTTTGCAATGTGTTATAGTTTGCTTTTATATCTAGTAATCCAATATTATATGTTTCATATTCATCAATAATTTTCTCAGATAAATCCGTGAATTCATACGTTCCTATTGGTATCGTAATAGTCTTATCACCAATATGAAACAAATTGTTTTCTTCATCCACATTTGGAATAGAATGATAAGAGTCGAAGCTAATCAAACCACAAACATAATCTTGCTTAAGTTCTATAGGTGGAAAATAATTTGCAACAAGTTGTGATGAATTTCCATTTATTGTTAAAGTAAACGACATGTTGTTGCTCAATCATTAAGAAGTTAACTAAAATATGTTTTTATACATTATAACATTTATATTAAATCATTTACATCAATCCAAGAATTATGGTCTGAAGAGAAACCTAACCATTTAACAAAAGCTCTATTATTACGTCGTCTTAAAATTTTTTCAACTAAATATGTTTGTGGAAATTTGGTTTTTATTAATTCATATTCATAGAAACCTCCTTTGATTTCATTTCCTTGATAATCTTCAAGTATGTATGTAGTAGGGTTTGTATTTTGAATAGTTTTGATTTTAAATATTTCAGTTGTCCAATTTGGTGTATAACCTTTTTCAAATGTATGTTTATATTTACTTATTCTAACATTATCATTTAACTTAAATTTTGGTTTATAAAAAATTTTGGGATTGTTATAAACAGTTTTCAGTATAAATTTTTCATTAAAAGAATTTACTTCATTGGGCGTCATCTTTATAGTTCTATGAAATGTGTTATTATATTGGTTAACTAGACTTTTATAGTTATTAATCCATTTGTAAGTCCCATTAAAGCTAAACTCCTTCCACATCATTCCCTTTAAAGTTCTATTAAAGCGTTCCACTATCGATGCTTTTAAAGTTGAAAATGTTGAATAATGATTGATACCTTTCAATGCCATTAATCTCTTAAAATGTACATTGTAAAATTCTTTTCCATCATCCGTTTGGAGATTTTTTGGTATACGGTTACTTGTGTTGAAAATATTTTTCATTGCGGTTGTAACGTTTTCTCCAGTTTTATTTTTAATAGATTCCGCCCATGCCTTCTTTGAAAATGTGTCAATAACAGTTAGAAGATAACGATAATTCCTGTTAACATCACTATATGGAATCATTTCCACTAAATCTGCTTGCCATAAATCATCAATTCCTTTTATAATTACATGTCTTCTTTTAAAATTTTTCCGTGCTTGTTTATGCAGTTCTTCAACTATATCTCGTTTATTATTCATTATCATATATGTATATGTTATGTATCTCGTTATTGTAAACCTTTTATTTTTGGATATTTTATTTTTAATTTTTTAACCTCATCTGCATCAGGCTGTTTTTTTCCGACTATATAATTAAACAAGAAGTCTTCAATAGACTTTAAATAATCATTAAGTTCTTCAAAGTTTTCCTTATATGTAGATTTTATTCTATTATCAATTGCTGCCTCAATTAAATCTACATCATTTCTTATGTCATCCTTCAGTGCAACGTTTAAATCTCTTATTTTATTTTCTAATCTATTTGTTATATTGTTAAGATTCTCCATGGTAGTATTTATATCCATAATTTTCTTTTCATAGATGCTTGTTATCTTATTTAGATTCTCAAAGAAAAATATACGTGAAATGGCATCATTATCATCATTTGGTAAGCCTAAGTTGATAACTCTTTTCATCTGTAAATTTAGGTTTTTATTTCCATCTAAATTCCAACCGATTGTATTTTGTAAAATTGCTTTGATATTGGCTTTGATATTTGCTTTACTATTGTTATCTCTCGATGAAGAATGACCAAATTTATCAATATTTGAACACATTTTTTAGCTATATAATTATATTAGCTTCTTTCAACTCTTCAATGATGGATATTATTTCGTTATTATGGTTATTATGTCCAGCAGTTGATGATGATATAAGTAATCGTAATCTTTCAACTAATTCATTAGGATCATCCCAATACACATAATTCGATTTATTATTAATAGATTTTACAACTTTATGACCTTGTCCACGTATCAATGCGTTTGGTAAATTGAATATCTTTCTTATTATGCGTTGATATTTATAAGATTTGGTTCCTTTAATTTGATCAGTTGAGTTATAATAACGCTTGTGAGCATTTGTAGATAAAAGAATATCTTTATAATTTTGTAAATCCCGTTTAGTGAAATGAATGGGATTTGTGTGAAAAACTAATTCAAATAGACCAGGTGTCATCTGCCATTTATATTTTCCAACAGAAATTTTATTTTCATTAGGGATTTTTAAAAGTTCTTTTCCATATCTCCATCTTCCCAATGAATCTATATTGAATCCATATACTTTATCCAATTTTTTACTATCCTTAAGTATTTGTATGTTTTGTTGTAGAGAATTTTTTTGTTTTCGGGTATTATGTGATTGTTTAAGGTGTTTGTAATCTGTGTTTAATTGATCCTTAGCCTTTCGCTTAAAATGTTTATATTTTGTCCATAGTTCTCGATCATTTTCAATATCTCTTTTTACTCTGTTTTCTTTTTGTACTTCATTTTCTATCAAATTGTTAATTTCCTCATTATTACTAGTGTTATTATTTTTTGAGTTGAGAATTTCATTTGATATAACAGGATGATAAATTTTTTTAATTTTAGTTTTTAATTGTTTTTTAAATTTTAACTTTTTTCTTATTTTTAATTTATCTGTTTTTTCTTTTTTATTCGTGTTATCAATATTTTTTGTTTTTTCATACCTAACAGGTACTAAATCATTATCAATATCATGAATGTTGACTTTATTACTTGAGATTTTAGTAGCATATTTATCTTGTTGCAACGAACGTTTGTTCTTATTGCGAAGATCTCTTAATCGCTGCTTAAAATTTTGTTGCAACCCCTTGTTTTTTCGTTTTGTAATAATTTGTTTTTTAACCCTTTGTCTTGTTTCATTTTCAAAGTCAGATTCAGATTCTGTACTATAATTTATTGTGTTTTTGTATTCAGCATTATTATCAAAGTCAGATTCTGACTTCACATTATAAGTAACATCATCTTTGTTTTCTTCATCAACATAATTCTCATTGTTTAAACCTTTATCAAATTCTACTGTTTGAATGTCAGGCTGTTCGGTGTTTAAACGTTGATAATATTTTAATGACTTTGTTAATTCATTTTCAATGTTGGGTTTTATCTTCTTTATATGCTGATATGGTTTGTTATGTTTTAGTTTATTTTTGTTCAATGAACTGCGCTTTTTTAAAATTGTTTTATCATTAATTGCTGGGTCAAGTGTTGATAGATTTTGTGGATCAACATTTAAGTGCACATTTTGCGTGGATTTTTGTAATAGGTCATCATCAATAGCATCCCAAAACATTTCATCATTATTTTCTTTTTTGTTTTTAGCAAGATCGTTAGTGTGTTTTTTTTCTTTGTTATATTCATTGTGTTCATCTTTGTTAAGCTTTCCAATTATTTCATTCAATGGTTTTGAAATGGGTTGAAATGTATTTTCAAGCAACTCAACTCGATCTTTTTCACCTAATTTTATTTCCTTTAGTTTTTCCTTTAAGATTTTCCGAGTGTTGGTAAGGTTTGTTAAAACATTGAGGTTTGTATTTTTCATGATTATTGTTTCTGTTTGCTGTCTAAAATCAGATCTGGTGTATATCTGATACCGATCTGGTATATATCTGATACTGATCTGAGGTGTAACAGGTGTTGATGTGATTTTTATATATGTATAAAATTGTCAAAACCTTTTCGATATCGACCCTTGTTTATAGTATCATCTTTATTTATCACAACAAAACCATACTTTTCTTTCCAACATTCATTACAAATCCTTATAAACATTTTGAAATCCATGTCTCCAATAACATGATCATTGAAAATATGCTTTAAATTCATTTCATCTTGCTTGAATATAATAATCATGTTTGCATTATCACGTATTAAATGCTTAGGAATTTTTGTATAGGTTTGACACAAATAAAAGCAATCAATTTGTTTATGACGACTCATACAAAAATATTCTCGTATAGTGCTTTGTTTATCACAAATAACATCATCAAAAATGAAAATTGAATTTGATTTAGCTTTACCTGGACTTATAACATCTTCGTTTTCTGAGAAAGTGTAGAGATTTATTCCTTTTATCGGTGCAATCAGTTTCTTCAAATATTCATATTTTGGTTGATATAAAGATTTTGAATATATGTATATGTTTTTAAACTTTAAACCATTTGGATTTACAATTAGACTAATCATAACATTAGTTTTTCCACAATTTGATGGTCCAACCAATAAAGCACGTATTGAATTTGGTAAAAGAGGGCTGTGAACAATTTTGTTTTTTTTATCATTAAATAAGTCAACATTTTTAACATTAAGCTGAATACGTTGTTTAATTAATCTCATTTTGAATACTATATTAATTGGTATATAAATCAATCATTTATATACTAAAATCATCATTCTCCTTTTAAACTCACAACCAAAATGTTAATTTTATTTAGAAAATGGGTATAATATACAAGGATAGTGCACATCAGAAACAGTTGAAAAGAGGATATGGTTTCATAAACAACTTAATAAATTCATTACCAGTTGAACTTCATTTACCAGGATATCAATTTTGTGGACCAGGAACAAAACTTCAAAAACGTTTGGAAAGAGGTGATAAAGGCATTAATCCATTGGATGCTGCTTGTAGAGAACACGATATTGCATATTCACAATCAAAAGATATAAACACACGACATCAGGCTGATAAAATTTTATCTGAAAAAGCTTGGCAAAGAGTTACATCCAAAGATAGTGATTTGAAAGAACGTGCCAACGCTTGGTTCGTAACAAATGCAATGAAAGCAAAAATTAAATTTGGAATGGGTATGAAGAGAAACAAGGAAAAACGTAAACCGAAAAGAAGGCAAAATAAGCGCAAAAAGTATAAAAAACCTAGAGTGAATGGAAATAAGCTCTTTTCGTTAGCAGTTAAAAACGGTGTTAAAATGTTAATAAAGAAGAAACCAAATTCATTCAATGATGCATATAGAATAGCCCATAAAGCTGTACAATCAAGTTTTAAACGGAAAAAATCACAAGTAAACATACCACGAGTAATCCCAGTTCCAAAAATTGGTGGAGTCTTACCATTAATACCCATTTTAACAGCACTAGGTGCTCTTGGTGGTATAGCTTCTGGAGGATCAGCCGTTGCAAAAGTCTTAAATGATATAAAAAATGGGAAGGAACAATTATCTGAAGCTACTCGCCACAATAGATATATGGAGTCGATAGCTATGGGTAAAGGTCTATATCTCAAACCATATAAACAAGGTTATGGTTTGTTTTTACGTCCTCATCCAAAAAATTTTTAAAAAAGCTACCCAAAAGACCATTAACCGATGTCGATTTAATAAAATATTGTAAATGTCTTGAAAATTTTAGAGGAATTTTTATGAGAGATTCTTTACCGAAAAAACCTTATGCTCAAGAATGTGGTATACTTAACTTGGATGATGTTAACGGTCCCGGTACTCATTGGGTAGCTTACTATAAAAATAAAAACTATAAGGAATATTTTGATAGTTTTGGAAACTTGCAACCACCGAAAGAGGTCATCAATTACTTAAAACCACCAATATATTACAACTATAAACAAAAACAAAAATACAATACAGTTATTTGTGGTCAATTGTGTTTAAAATTTTTATTTCAAAAATATAATATTACATAGTATGTTCACTTTATGCTAATACAAAATAATAAAAGATTTATCTTAATTTTTACATAAAATTTTTTATTTCAATTAATTGTTATTTTTTTGCTATTTATTTTTAGTTTTCAACCTCTTAATACATTTTTATTTAATAATCGATGGTGTCCCCATGCAAGGGTATTAACACCATTTTCTAATATATAACGCTTATCATCAAAATAACTTAATACAATTTTTTCAATTTCTTGTGTATAAATCTTGTGAATCTTAGATCTAAAAGTTAACATTTTATCATAATAAATTTTCTTATCAAATAAACATTTTCTATAGTCATCAATGCTGAGAGACATCAAAGCTGATTTTTTTACCCCTTTAGCTTTTTTGATATCATTATCGCCCTCAACACTAATAGAATACATTTTTGACCTTAAACCAATGAATTCCCTCATTATTTTTCCATTATTTTCATCTTTCATGAAACCTAACACCTTTTTATTTTGTCGTTCTATCCCAAAAGGATTGTTGGGTTTGTAGTCGGATGTGTCAAATTTTAAATTAATGTCAGGTTTAATATCATTATAGAAGTCTTCAGTCTTAATTGAATAGATGAAAGAGTCAGTATCCATATAGCATAAACTTAAGTTCTCTCTAAATTTTGGAAGCATGTAATCATAATGAAAATCATACATTTTCCATTTAGAGAGTTCAAGAACTACAAACCCTATATAAATTGGTTTATCATATAGGGTATGTATTCTATTAAGTTGTATTGCTACCATATTTTCAGAAAATCTTGTAGAGCTATGAAAATTTGGTTTAGCAATTAAGCTTCTAGCTCCCAATCTTTTTCCTCTACTTTCCCACTCGCAAACAATTTTAACATCTTTCCTCTTATCTACATTCTCCATGGTCTTACCATAGACAGCATTATTTAATAACTTGAAAAAGTTCTTTTCAAAATCATTTTTGGCTTGCGTTCTATGTAAAGTATTTAAATCAATATATTTTTTTAACCATGGTGATTGTTTAAATTTTAATATTCTATGAATTTTTTTAAGTTGTATTCCATTTTGTAAGCATTGTTGTAAGTTTACATAATGAATGATATAATTTGATTTATTATTCAAATCGATTATAAGTTTTTGATGTTTACCAATCGGACTTTTTTTATTTTCTGAACAAAACGGTAAGTCATTATATTTATCATGCTTTGCACAAGAAATCTCTAAATCAACTTCTAAAATATATCCTTCATCAGAATCATTAGCATGCTCATGTAACTGAAATGTTGATACGTCATCAAGCCATTCAAATTTTCCTTCAGGTAAATATTGAGACATTGCCCAACCATACAAATTATTGGCATCTAAATACATGAGATAATTTGAGGGTTTTGTAACATCAAAATCATTCATATATTTATTATTTGCCTTAACATATCTATTGGAACATTGTACAATACCTCCCCTTATTCCTTTTTGAATGAATTTAATCATATCAATATCTGTTAGCAGATCTAATTCAATTTTAGTATACTTTAACATTGCTCCCCAAGATAATCCGGGAGCTGTATAATATTGACAAGGATCAAGATTGTAAATTGATTTACAAACTTTTCTAAAATTTTCGAAAACATCAGTAAGCAGTAGAACATCTGTTTTAAGGTAAAGTTCTAAGTAATCATGTAGTGTTGTACAATTAAAAGTTGTCCATACTTTTTGTGCATGTTCATAGTCAGCAACACTACATTCTTCATTGGTTAATTTATTAAAGAACTTTTCCCTTGGCGGTAAACATTCCTCTTGAAGTCGTTCCTTTGAATCAAAATAATCATAAGGAAATATACCTTTTTGCTTCAAGAGATTGAATTCGACATCATCGTTAAACGTAGACCGTAAAATATAAAAATCTCTGTTTGATAAATTATTGACTAAGTTTGATAGACTGGAAGCCATAAATCTGAAGGAATCTAAAAACCTTAGTTCAACGCTATCACCATCATCGAAATGTATATGTTTAGAAATGGAAACATATATTTCCTTATTTATTGGTACTACGTTTATTCTACCAGGAATCGCTGAAAGTTCTTTAACAAATAAGTGACAATCATATGAAGAAAGATTGTGGAACAAGATTGGGATGAATTTAGGAATTTTAAAATTTAAATTACAATCATTATGAGCCGGTCCGCGATATTTTCCGGTTAAATGACAATGATCTGCTACTCTATACTCATCGTCTTCAAAAGGTTTTTCACAAATATGACAATTAGTGCTCTTATTTTGAATATCTAACTCTAATGGTGTGAGGAAATTCATTGGTTTAACTTTACTTAAGTAATTATTATAAATTTCCTTAGCATCGTTAACTAAACTTGTAATAAAATTAATAGGTGCATCTTCACCTGTATACATTCTAAACTTATCTAAAGAATTATTAAAACTACACTTAATATAATAACTATATGCATGTGGAATGTGACTTTGAACTGTTCTTATTGAACCTGAGTTTTGAGTGTTTTCTGGTGTTAGAAAACATTCAAAATCTGCATATACTACAAAAGGAATGTCTAACTTATGTTTAAAATTTTTAAATGAAACCTTACTATTTTCTTCGTCCGGAACTTTTGTTACGATTCTACTACATTCTTGTTTGTGTCTTTGTAATTTGTAGCTGGATCTAAAATTCTGTAGACAAGTATTGCATAAATACATTTGATGTTGGTCATTTGTCACTTGATTTCGCAAAAGTCTGAAAATAAAAAAACAAAACAATTGATTAATAATTTTTATAAGATAATACGATAATAAGATGAATATAATTCTTACCTTGAAATGTTCTTGATCCAAATATAGTGAAATTTGTCAATTTCCTGGAGCAGAAGTAGATTTATGTGTGTACTCTTTTCCTTACTCGTGAAATAGTAAGGTCCAACTATACTCTTGAGCTCTTCATCATATCCAAAGACATTGATGCTTATTTCCGGATTATTTTCCTCGAAAATTTTAACATCTTTGATTCTCAACGGAAAAACAAGCCCTTCAAAGTTTAGACTTTTACCATTCTCTAAATGTATTATAGAGGATTTAATATCCTCTACATTATAACTCGAGCATATATTTGTGTTAGAAATGACAGGATACAAGGCTGATATCATTGCCCATTTAAAACAATATTCATCAGCATTCTGAACATTTATACAAGCATGTTTTTCCAATAAATTTTTCGGCAATCGAATATATTGGGAACCTTTTATTGGCTTGTATTGATTAATATTAATCTCCAAGTGTAAAATTCTGATGAGACTCCAACCGCTGTCACGTTCTTGAAACTCTGACATTTTTGTTATCAAACTGTTTCGTTTTTCATCAAAAATGTTATTCAAGTCTGTTGATTGTTGAATCATCACCATTTTTGTTTGATGAGATTTTACATCAATTGTCATCTCATTTTCACACATTTTCACATATTCACAAAACAATTCTATATTGAATTTAATGTTGGTGTGTTTCTGCAACATATCTTGAAGAGTTTGTATAACAATTTCTTTAGCGTTATCTAGAAACACTTCAGCATTCAATAAACCCTCATTGATATTTTTGTATATAAATGATTCTATACGTTCATTAAATACAGATGAAATTCTAGTTAAATGCTCGTTTACTATTTCACCGCTATTCTTTTTATGAGCGTTAGTCCTGATATGATAAGACCAATTCTTTAAAATTATATCTTTCTTGCATGCGTTGCAATAGACATTTGGAATTGTATTTGCCACAATCGTCTGAAGATTTGGAACATTTTTTGATGTTGCTGAAGATGTAGTTGATGTTGATGTTGATGTTGCTGTTGATGTTGAGATAGTTGATGTTGCATTTGGTGTTGAAGAAGATGATTTATGTATTTGCCGTATATGTTTCATTAAATTATCATTACGATTAAAGAACTTCATGCAAATATCACATTTGAAATGTTGTGAATATTCACTTTGATGTTTAACTCTCACGTGACGGTTTAGATTAAACTTTTTGTTAAAGGTTAACTCGCACTGATCACATTTAAATGAACCCATTTTTATTAGTTGTTTATTCTGTGTTTGGTTTATAGAGCACTGATTGCACTTGCGTTAATTCCCCCCATTTTATATGAAATTGTTAAAAATTATATACTATATTCAACTGCTTATCAAAACCACAAGAAAATTAAAAAAAGGAAATGTATAACATTTGTAATTGCACAACTTTGTGGTCACGATATCAAACTACAAGAAAAGTCTATAATTTATATGCTGCTATCTTCAAAGAACCACGATGGACTTCCTATTAATGATAAGCTATTAACATATACATACATATATGTATTCTAAATGTATAATAACATTTATTGTAAAAAATATTTCACAACTGTTTTTTCCTTTTTTATTTTTATTTTCTCAAGCATTGATAAAACAGAAACTTTTTATGCAACTACTTATCGAAAAAGTTTTATACATTGTATTATGCAACTGCTTATCAAAAAACCGCAAAAACTGACGTCAACTAAGAAATTTTATATTTTATGCAACCGCTTATCAGAAAGCCTAAGGAAGCTGTTTTATTGTTGTTTGCAACTGTTTATCGAAAAAATTGTATACATTGCATTATAGAACTACTTATCAAAAAACCTAAGGAAGCAACTTTTTATTCTTTTTTTATTGTGCAATAAAATTTATTGTAAAAAATATTTATTATAAAATATTTAGTTTTTCTTTTTTTATTTTCTCAAGCATTGATAAAACAGAAACTTTTTATGCAACTACTTATCGAAAAAGTTTTAAATATTGCATTATGCAACTGCTTATCAAAAAACCTTGAAAAAATTTTTATACATTGCATTATGCAACTGCTTATCAAAAAACCGCAATGAGAAAAAATATGATAAGACACTTAAAAACAACAAGCACACGGCTGACTCATAAATCACACTTTACAAACCACAAACGAACGAACTGAGGGACACAGGGCCGGGGGCCGGGGGATGGGGGATGGGGGATGGGTGATGGGGACGGGGGACGGGGGACAGGGGACAGGGGACGGGGCGGGGGACTGCCGTCAACCTTGGCGGACGCCTGCTTATCAAAAACCCGCAAAAAACTGGGACAGGGGACGGGGTGGGGGACTGCCGGCAACCTTGGCGGACGTCTGCTTATCAAAAACCCGCAAAAAAACTGGACAGGGGACGGGGTGGGGGACTGCCGGCAACCTTGGCGGACGCCTGCTTATCAAAAAACCCGCAAAAAAACTGGGACAGGGGACGGGGGACGGGGCGGGGGACTGCCGTCAACCTTGGCGGACGCCTGCTAACCTTGACAGACAGACGGACGGACGGACAGACGGACGGACGGACAGACGGATGGACGGACGGACAGACGGACGGATAGACGATGACTCACACCGCTCCTAACTCCTTATCCAGAAGCGGCATATCATACCTACTTTAATACCATCGAATATAAATAAGTCATTTGAAATCAATTTAATAGACAGTTTTCTGGGTATTGACCTGTTGCAAGTTAACGCGTTTATGAATAAAATTAATAAGATCTTAGATTTAATTTTTGTTTCAAGAAATATAAGATTCAACTTATATGAATGCCTCTCTCCATTCTCACCAGTAACTGTTCATCATCTGCCTCTCATTCTTGAATTTGAGTTTTATGAATTTCTGCCTTGTGTACAAGATAACTATTATTTCAACTATAATAATTGTAATTTTAATACTATATCATCTCTCTTGAATGTTTGTGATTGGGATAACCTGTTTTTTGGAAAAAGTACCGCAACGTGCTATGACATATTTAAATCTATAGTCCATAATATCTGCAATGATAATATACCACGAGTTTCCCGAAAGAAGTATAAACTGCCCTGGTACACTCCAGGCCTAAAAAAACTAAAAAATTTACGGAACAAATTTTTTAATTTATTTAAAGTAACTAATAACTCAGATCATCAACTTAAACACTCACATTATGTAAGAGAATTTAACTTTCTGAACAAATTTTTGTATAAACAGTACATTCTTAACATTGAAACTAAAATAATCTCCAATCCTAATTCATTTTGGAATTTTATTAAGTCTAAAAAAGATGGATCAAATATCCCCACTTCAATGCTCTATAATAATAAACGTTCTCATGTAACTTCGGAGACTGTTGATCTATTTGCGGATTATTTTAAATCTAATTTTGAACAGGATTGTATGTCACTATATTCTACCAATCTTGATGACGTTCCTGAATTCATTGACCTGGGTTCTCTGTCGTTATTTGATGCAGAAGTTTCTAAAGCTCTTTCCTTATTAAAATCCTCTTTTAAGTCCGATGTGGATGGTTTTTCCTCTATTCTGTTAAAAAATTGTTCTTGTGCTTTCTCTAAGCCTCTGTGTTTAATTTTTAATAATTCATTATTAAGTGGCAATTTTATTGATTGTTGGAAGATTGCCTCAATTACACCAATTTTTAAGAGTGGTGCCAAAGATAATGTTTCGAATTATCGCCCTATCTCAAAGCTTTCCAATGTCTCAAAAATTTTTGAATCTTTAATAAAATCTAAACTTTACTTCTTACTCAAGAACCAAATATGCACAGAGCAACATGGTTTTGTGATGGGTAGATCAGCTGTGACTAATTTGTCAACTTTTTCTCATTACTGCGTTTCATCATTTGAGCTGGGCTGCCAAGTAGATGTGGTTTACACTGACTTTTCGAAGGCATTTGACAAAGTGCCTCATTTACTGCTAATCAGAAAACTAGCTAAAATGGGATTTCACTCGGCCATACTAAAATGGTTTGAATCTTACTTAGTCTCTACGAAGTGTTCTGTTTCCATAAATAATGTGCATTCATATAGTTTTCTGGCGTCATCTGGGGTGCCACAAGGTAGTGTTCTTGGCCCTCTTCTCTTCATTCTATTTATCAATGATATTAATAAGTGCTTCCGTAACTCACAATTTCTGCTTTATGCAGATGATTTGAAGCTTTTCTCTAAAATAGCTACTCATGATGATATCACTTCACTCCAATCCGATCTTAATAATGTCTTGGATTGGAGTGTTCGCAATGGCCTTCCTCTTAATATCAATAAATGTGCGCATGCTTCATTTAGTAAATCATTATTACCCATAATGTCAACGTATTCTCTGGGCGGATGCCCACTAGAGAAAGTAAATTTAATCCGAGACTTGGGTGTAGTTTTTGATAATAAGTTTTTATTTATTGAGCACTTAAACTTTCTGTTACCTAAAGCATACTCACTTCTTGCTTCAATCTAAATAAATAAATAAATAAATAAAACACGGCTATTATCGCGTGTACTGAAACGTGGTTGAATGAAGACATTACTGACTTGGAGTTGTTTGACAATAGTTTCCAAGTATTTAGAAAGGACAGACACTCCAGCAATATTCCTTCTGTTGGTAGGGGTGTTCTTATAGCTGTAAGGATCTGTTTTGTCAGTTCCTTTGTTGATATTCCCTGCGCCTCTAATATTGAGCTAATATGCGAAAGGTTGTACATTGGTGCTCAAATGTATACATAATTAATGCATATGTTCCACCAACCAGTAGTGCAGAGGTCTATACAAGTCTGGCAGATTGTCTAGACTTTATTCTTAATATTCTTGACGTTTATGACGACATTTCAGAATATCTCAGCTGTATTGTATAATGAATATTTAGAAAATATTAAGCTGAGAATATTGTTTGATCCAAAGAGATTTTGGGGGTTCATAAATACTAAGAAAAAATCTGATAAATTTCCTTCAAAACTCTTAATGGATTTACGGACGATCCATATATAATTTGTGGCCTTTTTGCCAATCTTTTCAAGGAATCTTTTTGTTCAGATTCTTTTAACCCTGATGAAGGGTATTTTGTCTATATGAACTCTTTACCCAGGGTCTCTTTGGAGTAAATATCCTTCACCTCTGAGGATATTTTAAAGTATATTGGGACACTCGATGAAGATTTTGGCGCTGGACCCGATGGAATTCCTGCCGCATTGCTAACTCAATGCGGTTCCGTTTTATGTCAACCACTTTCTTTATTATTTAACAAATCAATTACAGAATGATATTTTCCAGTTTTTTGGAAAAAATCGCTTATAATTAATATGTATAAAAAAGTTTGCAAAAATGACGTTATCAATATAGGCCCATCGCTAAGTCGTTTTCCAAACTTTTTGAGCGAATTGTGTACGATCGTGTAAAGGTCCATTGTGGAGAAGTCAAAACAACTCGTCAGCATGGTTTTGTTAATGGCAGATCCACTGTGTCCAACCTTTTCAATTTTACATCTTTCTGCCTTAATACAATTGAATCAGGTAACCAGGTCGACTGCATTAACACTGACTTTAGTAAAGCGTTTGATAAATGACCACATAATTTAATTTTATTTAAACTCAAGTCATTGGAATATCCACAATATTTAGTCAGCTGGATTAAATCGTATTTGACAGAACGATCTTATAAAATACGATTCCGAGGGGTTCTGTCTCCTGAATTTGTTGCGGAATCAGGTGTTCTCAAGGCAGTCACTTAGGTCCACTTCTGTTTATTTTAGCCATTAATGATGTTACCCACATTATTAAACACTCTCAACTGTTAATTTATGCAGATGATATGAAAATATACAGAACAACAAATGCCAGAGACGACTCCAACCTACTCCAGGCTGACCTGAAATCTTTTGTAGTTTGGTGCTTTAAAAATAATATGTTTCTTAATCCTGTTTAATGCCAAACTATGACCTTTTCGCGCAAAAGGAATAATTTCATGAGTTTAAAATTGTGGCAATTTAATTTGTTAAATTTATTTTATAATTCTTAAAGAACGTCTTCTTTAAGAATTATATTTTGAGCTTAATGCCAAAAATTCATGAAGCAACAGGTTGCTACAACAACAAAAACTTCCTCAGAAGAACCGAGCAGACTAGACCATGGTTTCGTCGGACGCTACTCCGACTCATCAGTAGTCTCTGTGGTTCATGCAGTTCACTAACTTTGAGAAGCTAATAAGTGCAACTTCCGCAAAACCAAAATGGAATTCCGATGCACTTTTCACTTAATCAAAGCAGTGTTTTTCTACTCTTCTGCTAGTCGCAGAATTTCAAAAATTTGACTGCATTGCTTCTGCTAAGATTTTGTTGTTGCGCTTTTTGTTTACTTCTTTACTTTTAGAAGACGTTCTTTAAGAATTATAAAATAAAAAAAAAAAAGGAATAATTTAATGATTGACTACAATATTAAAGATACTGCTTTAAGTCGTGTTGAGCCGTCAAAGATCTTGGTATATGCATGGATTCTAAGCTATCGTTCAACAATCATATTGAATACATTTGTAAAAAATCATCTTTAATGCTTGGATTTATAAAACGCTGGGCCAAAGAATTCAATAGAATGATTACAACCACCAACGTTGTATTATGCAATAGTGCGCCCTAACTTGGAGTACGCAAGTCAAGTTTGGTCCCCAAGTTATAGTGTGCATGTTGAACGTTCAGAGAGAATCCAAAAACGTTTTGTTCGGTTTGCTCTAAGGGGCTTAGGTGGGATTGATTTTTTGAACCTTTCTCCTTACGAGGATCGTTTAAAACTTTTAAAAATGCAATCTTTAAGTGAACGAAGGAAGTCTGCGGATATCGTCTATTTACACCAACTCATAATCAGTGTATTTAGTAGAACCATTTAGTAGAACAAATTACATGGCTCCATTCTGTGGTGGGTAAATTTTTCTCACATTACTTTGTTTGAAGCCACTGGAATTCATAACATTGAAATATTTCAATGAGATCTGGATTGTGGCTTCAAATAGATTAATTCTGAGAATGTGCGAAAAACCTGTAGTAGCTGAACTCTATTGTTATTGCATGTATTATATTAATATGTCGATATTACATTCGATACAATAACAAGTGGCAGTTATTATTTAACCTATCACAGGACAGGTTCGATTTTACTCAGAACGGGACCAATCGCTTTTAAATGTGTTTTGATATATTCATCTTATCGTTGCCAACAGCTCAGTGGAAGTGCGCTAGACTGTCATACGGTGGACGTGGGTTCGTATCCTGGCTGTGTAAGTATACTACATATATCAACAATTTAAATTTAATATTTTAAATTCTAATTCCGTTTCATTAACTGTTTAATAAAAAAAACCTTCAAAATACGTTTGCTTAACACCTTGAAAAAAAGTGTAAATTTAATTTTTTATTAAAAAAAAAAAATTATTTTAAATTTAAAAAAAATTTTTTGTGGTTCTGCCGGGGATTGAACCCAGGTCAGTCGAGTAATAAACGTGAACGCCAGCAAGCTCGGCTAAACATGAATTTCCAAAACATTGATTCAATTTCATTATCAACGTGCGTATAAGTGTAACGTGTTCTATAAATAGACCGGCTACTGATTAGGTCCAAAGGTATCTATGAGGTGTCAATTGACACCTGCCGATATATTTTTGAACCTGTTCTAGGATTGGTCCAAAGGTATCTAGCCGGTATCAATTTACCCCTGCCAATGACAACGCCATGTAAAAGGGACCGGTTGGTTTCATATGTTGGTGGCAGAATTGGGACCGGTCACTATCACTTTGGAACCCATCACGTGATAGGTTCTGAACCGGTTCTTTTGTCCATAGGGTATATCAACTCTTTGTTTATGCTTGTATTCAAGGGCGTATTCAGGGGGGCTTATGGGGCAGCTGCCCTAAGCTACTGTCGGCGATTTTTTTTATGCGTTGGTACATTATCATAAAAAATATAAAATATATATAAATATAATATAATTAAAATATAATATAATGAAAATAAAAACAGAAATATTTTAAAATCTTTTATTAACACAGTATTGTTTTGTGGAACCCATGCCCTTCCTCTGCGTGGTGAATTAAATGATGAAGGTAATACACACAAATATTTAACAAAAAATTTAAAAAATATTTTTCATCTTTACACTATTTTAAAGGTGTTTTTCATGATCTTTTAATGATGAAAATTTAAGTTGGGGATGGGACACTAAAAAAACATTTTGTGGATGGAAAAAAAAACGCCACGTAAACGAGTCCACAAATCCAGAATGAAATTTTGGACATTTCGGGGAAAATAATCCGAAATTACATCTGCACAGATGTAAAGAAAGCTTCTGCTTACAGCATCTTGGCGGATGAGACTGCAGACGCGGCTGGAAAAGAGCAGCTTTCGATAGGAATCAGATTTTTCGACTACAACAAACAGAATTAGACAGCAGAATTAGACTTAGATCCAGCAAAATGTGTCGGGCTTGGCTTCGACGGTTGCGCTACAATGGCAGGCAAGACTAGTGGTGTACAAAAAAGATTAAAAAGCACATTTCAAAAAAGTTTTTTTATCCATTGCGCCAGTCATCGTCTCCATTTGGTTGTCAATTATCTTAATTCGGTCCCCGAAATCCGAAATACCATTTCTACCATTAACGATATTACAAAATTTTTCAAAGAGTCTCCCTTTCGCAGAAAATACGCTCCAAATGTACATTCGTTTTGCGAAACTCGTTGGTCCGAGAAGTACAAAACTAGAGCGATTTTAAATTCTTTTATTGCGATATAATAGATGGATTGGAAAAGTTGTGCACAGAAGGCAATGCTGGCACAAGAAAAGTTGCCTTCAGCTACACAGTGCTGCTACTTAAAGCGTTTTTCTAATTTGTATGTGTATAATTGCAAAATACTACAGTCTTCTCCAACCAGTGGTGAATTTATTGCAGGCCAAAACAACAATATAATTAAATGCAGAGAACACCTAAATCATATTTTAAATGTTTTTGAAAAACATAGAGCAAAATCTGAAGTTGAATTTGAAAAGATTTTTAAGTTTTCAGCAAATCCAAGTAGGCTGTTATTTTCATAAAAAAACATTTTGGCCCCACCTTACATGAAGACCGATAAGTGGTCCATAATTGAGTGTTTTAAATATTTTTGTTAATTTTCGGAAGTTCAATAAAAAATATGTCTAAAATGGACAAAACAGTCGGACCAAAGAGACAAAATAGAAGAGGTTACAACTTCAGGAACAAACAAGTTATAAAAAAGCATACAAAAATTTCAGAGAGAAGTCAACGAAAAGTATATAAAAGTTCAAAAACACACTTTTCCATACTTAATTAAAAACAAAGTAAGCATAAAAAAAATTTTCAATATAAATCGATTCGAATGAAATGACAAATAAATAATAATTTGTTTTTGTCAAAAAAGTTTGCCAACTAAAATTACAGAAAAATATTTTCTTTAAGTTGGTAAATTCATACATGCTTTATGATTGAAAAAAACCGTAAATTTCAATACAAACCTCGCTTAATAAATTAATCCTGTCTAAAACATTTATTTTTTACTGATTTTTAGTAAAATTTCGTTACATAAGTGTTTAAATCAAAATTTAAATTATTTATTAAACAGGTTGCAACCCTTTTCTGCTTAGCAATATACGGTGTTTAGCGCTCACTCTCAAGTTTTGAAAAGTAAACGAAAATTCAGAAACTGAACGAAAAATTGCTTACGCAGAACTTGGGCGACTCAATATATTGCTGAGCAAGTACGTTTTTTGCTCTCTAGCTTTTATATGCTTACGCATAAAGGCCCAACCCAAATAGACGAGACGAGACGTAACGAGTAAATTCAAGCATACGTGATATAATGTTATTAACCAAAATGGTCTAACGTATTTTATCTAAACTGAACGAAACGTTTGACTAGACGCTTTATTCCGTAAAGCGCTGATTATAATAGACGAAACGGAACGTAGGCAAGTGTCAGCGTAGCGTGAAGAAACGCTTTCATACGAAGTGACGATTATAATAGAAACGGAATAAATCGTTAAAATGGTCAAATAAACATAAGCAAACATTGAAAAACATCAATCTTCCTTTCTTTTAACTTCTTTTCCAAAAATTGTGTTCAAAATAAATATGAATTTATTATAAAAAAGAGGCGTCAGAAAATCAAATTAAAAAATATTTGTTTAAGCATTTGTCAAAAGCATTTGTTTATTCTCGACGGAACGGAACGCAACGCAAAACAAAAACATATACAAAAACATATATTGACAAGACATTTCATGAGACTGATACGGAATGAAAGTAAATTTTTGTAAGAAACAGCCAAGAGGACGGCACATAATGGGAAGTGAAATGTTTACACAAAGTGTTGAAGCAACATTGCTTGTAAACATTTCGAAGTTGCAATATATTTCCAAACCTGTTTCAAAAACCATATATTATGAAGACATTTCATCAAACCAAGTTCGTCTAGAACAGTGGTCATCAACACACGGTTCAAACAACAACAAAGAGAGCTTTCCGAGTGCAGAGCTTTACACTGAAACAAGAAGTTTTGAAAAGCTCTCGCACCATTGCGTTAAACAAATATTCTCAAGTGTTCGATTAACATTATAATGTTGTGTTTTTATTTTTGTGTTTGTTTGTTGCTATTAAAAAAGCGTGTTAAATAATAGAATAGAAGTTAAATAGAAGTTAAAACATAAAAAGAGCAAAAGAGATGGTAAAAGTTAATGAATATAATGTTTTAAGAAGTTCAACAAAAAAGTTCAACATTGTGGTTCACAGTCAAATTTGTCAGCAAATAAAAATTGTAAGCACCATCTTTCCTGAAACATTGCAATATATTTCTATTCATCAAGAAACCACCGAGCGACAACCTCACCGCATGAACGCTTAAAACAAACTGACTAAAAATTTAAAGCACAGCCGAAAAAAGAAACTTTTACGCAGTGTACGTTGACAGCGAGCCGAATGCTACTTCGTGTTCAAAAGCTCAAAAATACACGACGCCCGCGGGCTATGGGAAAACATTTGTTGATGACCACTGGTCTAGAACCAAATTCTGTCAAGGCGCCGAGATGGGTCCGGACCAAGTGGAAATGAAACCTTTGATAACATGAGCTGCAAATGTTAAATTCTGGCAGCTGTTCGCTTATTTTCTGATGTTTGGTGAGTCTCTAAACCAGTTTGTTTGTCTCTACCCATGCCCCTTGCCATCCCTCATCAACACAATCGGCAGCCTGTGAGCGCAGAACTCAGAGCGCAGTTGTTGTTGGTATAGTCAACACGATCGTTGTTGTTGTTCTTATTAGAGGACGTCGTTGTTGTTGTGGTTGTTATAAGATTTTGTAGCTGTGTGTGTGTGTGTAGGATATATTTGGTTATTTTGTTTATATTTTGGGTTTTTCATATTTTTGCAATTTTCGTCCAACTGAAAATATCTGAAGTTGATGTAGTAAAAACGTTGTAACTATTGTGTTTTAAATCGGATTAAGGTATATCCAAGGACAAAATTAAATAAAATTGATCGTGTATTAATATTGCATCAAAAATAAATTTTGACAAAAATTAATTCAAATATACGATATAAAATATACAATATAAAAAATAAAAAATATAACATATAATATATAAAATTAAAATTAAAATTAAAATTAAAATTAAAATTAAAATTAAAATTAAAATTAAAATTAAAATTAAAATTAAAATTAAAATTAAAATTAAAATTAAAATTAAAATTAAAATTAAAATTAAAATTAAAATTAAAATTAAAATTAAAATTAAAATTAAAATTAAAATTAAAATTAAAATTAAAATTAAAATTAAAATTAAAATTAAAATTAAAATTAAAATTAAAATTAAAATTAAAATTAAAATTAAAATTAAAATTAAAATTAAAATTAAAATTAAAATTAAAATTAAAATTAAAATTAAAATTAAAATTAAAATTAAAATTAAAATTAAAATTAAAATTAAAATTAAAATTAAAATTAAAATTAAAATTAAAATTAAAATTAAAATTAAAATTAAAATTAAAATTAAAATTAAAATTAAAATTAAAATTAAAATTAAAATTAAAATTAAAATTAAAATTAAAATTAAAATTAAAATTAAAATTAAAATTAAAATTAAAATTAAAATTAAAATTAAAATTAAAATTAAAATTAAAATTAAAATTAAATTAAAATTAAAATTAAAATTAAAATTAAAATTAAAATTAAAATTAAAATTAAAATTAAAATTAAAATTAAAATTAAAATTAAAATTAAAATTAAAATTAAAATTAAAATTAAAATTAAAATTAAAATTAAAATTAAAATTAAAATTAAAATTAAAATTAAAATTAAAATTAAAATTAAAATTAAAATTAAAATTAAAATTAAAATTAAAATTAAAATTAAAATTAAAATTAAAATTAAAATTAAAATTAAAATTAAAATTAAAATTAAAATTAAAATTAAAATTAAAA